>PVJD01007814.1:0-79630 GCA_004026545.1 Mormoops blainvillei
ATGTTTTTAGTGGATACTTTTATAAAGTTCACGCAAGATATTATTCTAAGTATTTTTCTTATATTCTAATTTGAAGAATCAACAACAGATTTGTATATTTACTTATATTATGCATATATTAAATTATTAAATATTTATGGAACATTAGAATTAGTAAGAAATTTAATATTACCAACAATATGTAAATCTCCTAGGAAGTTCTTTCGTTTATTAATTATTTGTTATTCTCTACCTGCTTTTTTTAAAAACAGGATGCTTATAAAATATATATATATAAGTGAGGTAAAATTTATTTAAATATTGAGAAGAATTAAAAATAAGCATAGGAGAGATAAGATAAAATCAGGAATAAAGTTGCCCAAATATGTATTATATATTATATATAAAATATATCTCCTGTAAGAGATGTATTACACAATTTTACCTAAGTTTCTAAGAAACCAATGCAAAGAGAAAGGGGGTATCAGATATCCCATTCTTGATGTCTAAAAGATACAAACTGCTAAGACATAAATATATATAGAAATGGTATCAAAGACAGTTTTCTGTTATGGATTCCCTTAAAACAACTGTTTATAATGGAAAGAACAATATCTTCACAACAAGCTTATAAGAACTACTGTTTGAGGTTTACTAGGAGCTTTTCTCATAAGTTATGACAATATAAGGACAATATTGGGAAGTAAAAAGTGTTAAGCAAACTCTACAATGAGTCAAATGAAGTGATCTTAAAATTAGGATTGGCAATTAAGCAAATAATAGCTTAGGGTTTCCAATGAAATACGAATTTCAGGAAAACAAATAATTTTAGGCAAGTATGTCCCAAATATTGCATGGATACACTTAAAAAATTATTCATTGTTTATCTGAGGTTAAAATGTACCTGTGCTTGCTGTATTTTATCTAGCTACTCTGCTTGGCATAAAGTTCAGTCGGCCAGGTTTAGTCCAGAGAAACATATTAGGGTGTTGAATGAATGAGTAGTGGACTCAGTGAATGGCCTTCAGAATATCTTTTATAAGAATGAGTGGCTTTCAGCTGAGTTTTTGGTAAACATATAATCATAGCATGTGATCTGTGCATTCATTCAGGGGTCCATACTTATTTAATGCTTTATGTCACCAACATGAAATTTGAATCATTTTTGAACAGGTGGGTCAACATTTTCATTTTGCACTGGAATCCATAAATTTTGTAGCCAGTCTTCTATTTAGCGGCAGTAAAGTCAATGCTGGGGTTGGAATTGCAGCTCTTTTAAGTTGCTGGTTCAGGAAACTGACATGCTTCCATAGCATATGCAGGAAGAATTGAGATCCCCATAGGGAAGATACAAAGTTTAAGGACTAATGCCTGAACAGTGAGCCTTTCCAAATACATATGGAGGTTGGTCAGGGAATTACTACAGGATGAAAGGTAAAAGCAAAGAAAATTTGATATCCCTATCAAAATGGAAAGTTAAGAAGTTGGATGAAGGAATTAAGAGAAAAATAGTGATTGTATCTAAACTGCACAGAAATATCCCTACTTTGAAAAACAGATTTCAAACACTCTCTAAGCTAAAAGAACTCTTTTGAAACTATGGTCTTTTATATTCTAAGAGTTTTTATTATTTTTTAACTTCTCTGACTCTTCCTGTTACTGTTATTCCTCTATTCTTTCTCCATCATTACCTAATTCATTTTCTTCCTCCTGCTTATTAAAGTATTTCCCAGGACCCACATATTAGCCATCTACTGTTTACTTCATATAAGCTCTCTCTCAGATAATTCATTTCCACTGCCTCACCCACTCTCGTTAGAGCACAGCTCTGAAAGAACAGAAGCATTCAGCCATATTTTTTCCCCTTATATCCTCAGTACCTTGCGCTGTACCTTTCCATGTGGAAGACAATCAGTGTTGAGGGAATAAGTAAATAAACTTTATTTTCTCTCTGTGCATAAATCCTGGATCTAGATCTCTGTCTGTGGCCTCTCTCAAAAGTTTCAGAAATGACTTTCAAACACTTATAGCATATATCTACATGAGCACAAACCATTGCCTCAGACTTAAGAGTAACCTCAATTAGCATTTGTGATTCCATCAATGATTGTATCATTCCCTAAAGAAAATCGGATTTTTCTTTGATTTCTCTCTCTTCCTTGATTCTCAGAGAAGATAACAGAAAATCTAAGGAGTCAATCACAAATAAATATAGCCAAAAATGCAATGTCATATATATAGGTAATGAGCTATGTCCAAAATATTATAGAAATAGAATAAAGAAAACAAGTAATACAAATGCATTCAGGGAAAATGTCAGAGGATGTAGAGGTTGAGCAAGATCTTGGAGATAAGTGTAATTTTACCCTGCAGAGAAGGGAGCAAAGTTGTTTTAGGAAATGACAGAATATCGTGTAGGTTGGACACTATTTAAAATGTTTCCAAAACCTTGAGGAATGGATTGTAGCCAAAACACAGGTATTACCGCATGTGTTGGGGGTTTTGGTGGGGACAAACAGGAGGGACTGAAGATGAGGCTGAAGATCTGTTTCAAATTTTTATTTATTTTCTCTAATATTATTGCTAATTTAAATTAACTTCCTTTCTTGGTTGAAAGCAGTACATATTTATTGTAGAAGTCTTCACTATCTGGCAGTTGGGCTTCTAACAGCCCCTCCCTTGTCTCACTGGTCTTTAAACTGGATTACCCTCATCCCACTTTGCATACCATCTCAGGGTTGAAGATGCAGACAGTGATTGTTTCTGACACCCTTCTAATTAATGTTACAGATAGGGTATTTGCTATATTTACCTTGGCTAATGTAGTGAGTCACAACCCTGCTGCTTTGCAAAAACATCAATGCCCATAGATTTTACCACCAGAAATTTTGATAAATTGATCTGAGGTAGGTAGGTTTCTGATGTCAGTGTAGTTTGAAAAAAGTCCCAGGTCATGCTAATGTACAGACACAAGGAAGATCCCCAGTTTAATCAATATCTGCTTCTTGCCTCAAAATCCACATTTGGTATAAATTTTTCCATCTTCATGAATCAGACTAAGCTATTTTCAGCCAAATATTTCTCATGTAAAGTTAAAATGGGCATTTATGTATCTTTTACTCACGAGCTATTTCTATCCTGTGACACCATAAAGAATAAGTTTATTCTTTTACATATGCCAGATGGTTAATTACTTGAATGTTTGCTAACATTGTTTTCCCAAGTATTCTTTTCCCCAAGTTAAATATAGAATTAAGAAAAAAAGGTAAAACCTATGTTTTGCTGTTAGCTTGGCCCATTCCTGGATGAATATAGAGCTTATCTAATTCCTGGGTTCAGAAAGATTTACATTTTAAACACTTTGCATTCCTGAAAGTCATAGTTTACAAGCAGACTCGCTATCTGTAAACAGATAGCTTTGGGTCATGCCATAAGCCAGAAATATTTTTTTTCCTCGTTATCAAACTCAGGAATGCCTGGTCTATATCAAAATGACTGAAACATTATCCAACTGGAATTTTTTACTTTAAGTAATTATTTAAAGGGTAAATACATAAACACTAAAATATACTATATTGTAGGGTATGGAAGTATAAATGATAATATTTATGCTATATATTATAATATAAATACTTTAAATATTTCTCTTTTTGTTTTGGGTCCCCACTTCTTCTCAAAGATGGATCCTCTTTCATTTTGTTTTATGATCATAAGAAGAAGAAGAAAAAAAAGCTTAAGTCAGCTATGAAAAATATCCATTAGCTTTTTTTAACTAATAGACCTCTCCATCTCTCAATGACAAAGGTTTTTTTCTTTTTAATTTCTTATTGATCATGTTCACTCTTTTGTGGACGTGACCCCTTACTTCAAGTGCTGTCCCTCAGTGAGGACTAGAATGGGACTCTAATACTCTTGTTCCAAGGAGAGTCTCTGACCAATTTGGAAAGCTAGGTCTTTGATAACCCGTTTAAAATGTCAGCAATGAGAACAGCCCTATAGATTATGAACACACATCTGTCTTCTGGTTGACACTGGACCATTAATCATAACTCAACCCATTACCAATTGTCCACAGAATAAAGCCTAAAGGCTAGCAGATACTCAAAATCATCTATAATTAGCTCCCAACTTAACCTTTCTTTCCTTACTACCCATGTCTCTGTAAAATGCATTCCTTATGAGACCAGTGTAATAATTATCTCTTTAAATCATGTCAGGGATATTTCTGTCTGTACAACCCACTTGTATCATTTCCTCCTTAATGGAATGAAGCCTCTTTCCATTCACAGAATCCTTTCTGCCTATAAATAATTTACTCAACATTCGGATACCAGCATAAATCCTGTCTTTCTTCTGAAACTTTCCTAGAGTGCTGAACTTCACAGACCTTGTATTTTCTTTGAACATTTGTTGCCTTTATTGTCTCTAGTGGCAGTTGTAGTCGTAACAACAATAATAATCATTATTTAATAAAAGTTAGCATTTTGCTGAGCACTCTACTAAGCAATTCACATATACCTTTAACACTAATGGGTAGATTTTATTTCATCTGTTTTATAGATGCGGACACCGAGAATCAACGAGGCCAAGCAACTTCCCAATATGACAAAGCTAGTAAGAACGTAGAGTTAGAATTCAATTCCTGGTCTTCCTGACTCTACAATACCCAGTCAGCTTATTCCTTTGACCTGTTTGGTCCTGAATAATGCACTGAGCTGTATTATTAATTAACTTTGCTATATTTGGTATAGTTTATGTTTAACTTGAAGAATAGTAATCTAGAACAAATCAGTTTCATGTTAATACTTTTTATTGAGTTTAGCTATATAAAAGCCTGAAATAACCCTAGAAACACCATGACATTTGTTATCCAAAGTCAATTTATACCTCTTACTATTCAACTGCTCTCCTTTTTTTGTTGTTGTTGTTGGAATTTAATTACCCCAATTCTAATGAAGGGGTTGCATCTATATGAGATCTACACATTTTAGAAAATACGAATTGTTCACATATGTGTGGAATGTGAGTTGGCCATAGTTCTTTGGTAACTTACTAAGAAATTCTCTTTCCAGTGACTTTTCTGAATGATTTGGCCCTTTCACCTTACCATAGTCTGTAACCATTATCACCCTCCTGTCAACCTCTCTTGTGCATCTGGCAGTCTTGCCTTCCCCAAGTAGTGTTCTTTGTACCAGACCATTCAATTATAGTATGTATCATGTCTACCCAGAGCTCTGCTCTTCTTTCAAGGTTGTGGTTAGAATATATACTAATGAGTGCTCTTTCTCCAGTTCCCGTATCCTTACCACAGAAACTTGCATGTATTTAATTAGAAGACAGCTGGAAAGAGTGCTCGATGCCAATCCTGGTGTTACAAATGATTTCTGGCAGTAGAACTTTTCAACCCTCTTAAAATCAAACAATGTATTCAGCCCCTGCCAAGGGCCCTGCTGTGTGACTTTTTCTCCTGACTCCTGATAGCAAGCAGAGAAAGAAAAGAGCACATGTCAAAAGTATTGAAGATGTGAAGGAAGCACCAAGGATAGAGTTGGTTTCAGTGCTGGAACATTCTCACTTTAATACTTTGTAAATTGTATATAGTAGGACAGAATCTTTTCTAACATCATGTCTATTAAGACAGAGTAGAATATATTGACCTAAATAAGTATATATAAATATTATATATAAAACTTTTTCTTTGGTTTCTTTTTTAAAACATGTAACCTTTATTATATATGTTTTCACTATCATTTAGTCCCCTTATACCCACTCCCCGCAGCAATCACCACCCTAAATTACATTGAGATAGCTTCTTTTATTTGAAATATTGTATGCATTTTAAGATAATTAGCTAATCCTCTAGCACTTTTAGAAGGCAGCACCATGTTATTAACCTCATTTTACTAAAGATAAACTTTGCTGGTGTCTCCTTTAGTCTTTCAAAAGACCATGGGGAATAGAAGAATTAGAAGAGCTTAAATGTAATCTTTATAGTCATGATGGTTTCTTTGAATAAATGTGGTAAACAAGGATAAGAAGTCTGTACTTACAGAGGATTTAACTCTGCATATGAGGTCAATGGAGTGTTTGAATAAAGTAGTAATGCCAAGTATTAAGTTTGCCATTGACCTCATCTTTCAGAATAATATATATCCAAAATATAATGAACATATTTTAAGTTAAATTAATGTTTATATTTTAAGTCAATTTTACTTTTATTGTTATTGATAATTTTAGGAAGGGGTATCAAATTTCTATAACTAATGTTTTTACTTTCATTTATTGTGTACATTTAAAAGAAAAGATACAGTTCCTTAAACCCAATTAATTTGATTAATATAAGATTGCACTTAGGAACATAAATTTTAAAACAGTTAACCTTATTAATGTGAACTATGTGTAATACATATGAGATGAATATATATTTCTGGGACATTCGGCAATTAAGAGAAAAACCTTTTGACTAATGACTTAGGAATGGTCCTGTCTGCTTGGTTCATTATGGATTAGTAGTGTGAGTCATAAGTACCAAGGTCCAGTTACAGGTTGGTGAAATCATGACTATCACCTGACTGTGCTGAGAGGCATAGCTTCTCAAGCTCTAATTTCATAATTAATGTTTCAAGGTAAGATGGATTAGGTATCAGTGGTTATAAGGCTTTCAGCAAAAACCTGGAACATATGAAATTTTTTTTTGGCGATTTAGAGTCTGCTGAGTACAGATCATATAAGGTAATAATTTAATGTTGAAGGGACTATCGTTTTAGTTTTAAGACGTTAAGATTATAATAGCAGGGTGACTTTTTTTGGTTCTTATACTATTTTTGTTTCACAATGGTTTACATCTCAAGAAAGGGTTACATTCTAGTAATTTTTCATTTGGAAAATTTAAATATCTCCAGTGGTACAAATGAAAAAAGATTGTACCTATATTGCATACACTCCATAAATACTTTTCATTTGATTGACTGGCTGATTAATGTACATGGGAGACAGTTGCCATATTTTCTCATTAAGTTGAGTGCCATTGACTGACAGGTTAGGTAATTCCATGGTTTATGGTACATGACTTTGGATTTCCTGACAGGTGTATAAATAATGAATAAGTTGATAAATTAATATTTTAATGATTTAAGTTATAGCTAATAATTTTAGCTTTACCTCTAATTAATTTTTTCCTTAATCTCTGATTAATTTTTTGCACCAATGGAAAGAAACAATGATGTGGATAATCTGAAATAAGAGGTAATTTTTAATGCATAGTTATTAATTAATGCTGAATTCTGAAACTGAAGAATGGTCTATTTCATATTCCACTCCACTATAAGTGTGTAAGGGCACAGATCCTCACTTATTTTACTCTATTTCCAGGATATATACCAGTGTCCGGCATATAGCAGGTATTTAAAAATGTAAGTTGAGTCAAAGTGAATAGACACACTAATAAGTTCTGTACTGGTAAATTGGGAAAGTAATCTATTCCTAGTTATTTAGCTATGAGGGGCTCTATGGTTCACTTCATGCTCCAAACTGACTACTAAGCATTATAATTTGATACCTCTTTTATGAGTGTGTTTTGAATATTTTACTTTTAAATGTTTAACCAGAGGTAAGAAAAGTATCAGCAGGCTCCTATGTTCTTAGTGTCTGCCCAGTTCACTACATTTTATAGCAGTAATACTCTGAGTTGCATGGTAATTTTCCCAAAAATGTTTTAGGTTAAGTTTTTGTCACTTTCACTCACAAAACTTTCCTACTTTGTAAGATCCAGTATTTGCAGCACCTGTCTGTGAACCTAAATATGACTCCACAGTACTGGCAGCAACCCAATCGTTTCATCATCTTCTTTCATGTATTTGCCTTGTCTTTGATGTACGTTGAGTGCTCATAAATTTTGCCTAGTCCTGTATTCTAGCCACAATCAGTGAATGATAAACACAAGAGTAATAAAACAATATAATAATACTTATTGGATTACATTTTTATGGGCAAAGTCTTCTACTCACTAAGAAATTAAATTGTACATGTGGCTTTAGTGGTTTAATGCAAATCATGGCTTAATCACCTCTGGATTATTTGCTTTGTAGTTTATTCATAAATTAGTGGGAGTCCTCTCTGCCACCCAGGAGAAAAAAAAAATCATCACCTGATAGCTATACCATTTGTTTAGAATAGGGTTCAGGGTTTGCTCCTGTGAAAATTGTTTTCTCCTCGTCAGCAGCCACATACTCTTCATTAGGCAAAAATTTTAAAGCATTTGGATGTCAATTAATGGATTAGAGAACATTTATATAACACCTATTATGAACAAGGGTGGTTGGGAAAAACAGAGACCAAGAAGAAAAGAAAAAAAGAGTAGTTTGCCTCCTGTTTTAAAGAATTTACAATCTAATAGTTGAGAAGAAATAAACAAACATGGTCTAAACTAAAGGATTGTTACAAATGGTAGACAGAGTGCAAAGTGCTGGGTAGTTTTTTTTGTTTTGTTTTTTGTTTTTGTTTGTTTTTGGAAAATATTGAGACTTTAAGATAATATCATTGATGGTACAAGATCCAACACTTATCTGTTGAACTTTTGATCATTGTCCCAAGCCCAGGAAGCCCTCCTGTCTAGACATGTAAGATGTTTGGTATTGAAATAAGATTGGTAACTAGACAGGAAAGTCATGTTAAATAAGGAATCCCATCATTATTATTGAGCTAGAGGAGACATCTGCATGCTAAAAGGAACTTCACTAATGAAAATGGAAGGGATGATGACAACTCAAGTTATTTATAAAGTGAGAAAAGAATAAAATCAGCATTTACTGCTAATAAGGTAGCTTTAGACAAGAAGTGGAGTATTTTTATGTCCAGAAGGAAAAGGTAACTATGGATGAGTAATTATAGATGAAGACAAAGAAGTACACAGAGCTAGAAGTAAGAGAAATATGGGACCTCACTCTGGGTAGATTTCAAAGCCATTAGCTGAGACAGAGGGCTGAAATGAGGGAGTGGGACTTGAGAAAGCATAAGGTCTGGGTAATCACTATTGTGTCTCCCTTGAAGAATTACCAAGTGATCTATGAAATAATTGCACAGGAGTGGGATGGGCCCTCCTGAAACTTGAGCAGTCATTTCCGCATTTGGTCTAATACGGCTCAGGGGCCCAATGGTTGGAGTTGCCTAGGACAGGGATTGATAGCACAGGTATAACAGGCATGAGGAAGGTGAGCCTGGGTTGGTGGAAAGTCAGCCCTGGGGGCTGGCCATGTGTACTACTGATAGGACTCCAGTGTGAATGCTGTTGTTTCTTATTTATCAGTAAGGCTGACCAAATCCACCATCAGTATTTTCTCACTATCCTATCAGAAGATAAAAAGGACTGATCTTTCTCCTTTGCATAAGCTTAGGTTTAGTGAGGATTCCTCCTGCCTTTATTCAAATGCTCAAAAGTATATTAATGTTCTTTATATATGAGTCATGAGAAAGGACCTAGCAGAACTTTAGTGAATTACAGTAGACAGGATAAGTACTGACTCTTAACATAACACAATGTATTACTTAAAAAAGAAAAAAGTAACTCTCAAGGAACCAGTTCCAAAGAACAGCTAATTTCATGAAAAAACAGAGGATTTGAAAAATTATTTTGAATCAGGCACAGTATAAAGTTTTGTCTCTGATGTGAAAGAGATAAGAAAAGATTGAACAAGTCTGACTTTTCAGGAAAGCTTTTACGTATAGGTAATGCCATCTTCCTAATAATGTGGGAATTGGTCACTAAAGGTACCGACTCACATGATTACAGGATTCCTATGATACCAAAGAATGTTGCTTCAGAATGGATCTTTTTCCAATGACATCTACCCTGAGGGCTCCCAGTAACATTGTACTTGAAAATGAACATCCATCCAATCATATGACAGTAGAATATCTTCTGTAGACAGTGTAAGTAGAATAAATATCTTCAAAAAAGTGTATCTAGTTACCACTAATACATAATATTATCTTTCTGATTTTCTACCCAGCTCTGAAAAGGAAAGGATTAAATTGTTCTTAATATTATTTACAGTTTATTTAAATATTTATATACTAATGGATAAATTAAGATTAATCATAGTAGGCAAACTATCAGATATATTCTAGCACTACTCTGTTTTAAGGATAAATTAAAATGGTGTACAGCTTTCTGTCTTTAAATTTAGCTTGAAGAGTTCTCATTGTTTTTACACACATGGAGACAGGAAAAACATTCTACTTGGAACTGCATTTCTTGCATTCAATCATGATGATGACAGACTAGTCTAAGTTTGATCAAGTTATGTAAAATTTCTGTTCTTTCATTCTTTATTGGACAAATCGATACAACACCTTTTACACCTACTGCGTGTGGATATTGGAAGAATCAGATAAAGTAGCAAAAGGAAGGTCTCTGAGCCCGCAGTTTTCATATATGTATATATGTATGTATATATATATATATATGCACCTAAACAAAGAAGACATGAAGTGTAAATTTCAAAAATATGTTGATCTAAATACAGTGATTTCCAGTAACAACAGCAACAAGTTAAATGCTCTGTACATCATGGTTAACTGTCCAGGCAATCTAGAATCTATAGAAATATTGGAATTTTGCTGTATTGAATATAGCTTTGAATAAATAACCTGAAACATAGATTTTCTTTTCTTTTTTGGTCATGATGACTTTTGTTGCAGTAACTGGTCTAAGGTTAATAAAAAACCATCCCCCCACACAAATACACACAGATTAAATTTTTCCCATAATTAATCTAAAAAGATAGGTATCTCAGAAATGTATAGATATATGAAGTTTATTAGTCAATTAAATAATTATGAACACCATAAGTATTTTAGTAGACCTTCCCATAATTATATTGGCACCACAGAGGACATGTACAGAATTGTTTAAATGGCTATGTGAATGCTGCTAATTTTATAATCCAGGTTTTCTGTTCTAGTTACAAAAATGTTTAATATTTTGCCCTGACTGGTGTGGCTCACTGGGTTGGGAGTTGACCCATGAATGAAAGGTCACCAGTTCAATTCCCAGTCAGGGCACATGCCTGGGTTGGGGACCGGGTCCCCTGTTGAAGGGGCAACTGACGGATGTTTCTCTCACACATCAATGTTTCTCTCCCTCTCTTTCTTCCTCCCATGCTCTCTCTCTAAAAATAAGTAAATAAAATCTTTTTTAAATAAATAAAATGTTTAATATTTTTATATAAATTGTTCAGTGTCTATGAAAATGAACAAATTTGAAATCAAATAAATTATAAATACTACATATATTTTAAAGGTAAATAAAAACACTCTAAAATTTTATTTTGGCTTTGTGGTAATAGAAAATAAATTATTATGTGGTTTACTTAAGTAATATTTAAAATTAACTGTAACCTTAATAAAAAAAACTAAACTGCTAAAAGGCTAAGAGTAATCCTGGATTGAAGGAAATAATTTGTGTCTTTGTATTTCCATAGCTTTAAATGTTAAGGTATTTTAAAAAGTAAAATAAAATCCAAGGGATAAAAATATATTAAAAACCTAATAAAAATGTATACTAAGTTATTCTGTGGATATTGAAAGACTGATTGCAAAGTTTATATGGAAAGTAAAAAACCCAGAATAACCACATAATAGTGTAGGATAACAAGTAGAATATTGATACTACCAGACTGCAAAACTTACTGTATAAAACTGTATAATCAAGACAGCATGGTATTGACTAAATAATGAATAAGTAAATCTGTGCAATAGAATTGAGTACCCAGAAATAGACCCACACTAATATAGTTAACTGATCTTTGACAAAGGGGCAAAGGTAAATCAATGGAGATATGATTATCTTTTCAATAAATGGTACTGAAACAACTGGACATCCATATGCAAAAATATGCCTATACACAGACTTTATGCCTTCCACAAAAATTAACCTAAAATGGATCATAAACCTAAAGTTAAAGTGCAAAACTATAATCCTTCAATATAATATAACATAGTTACATCTAGGTGATCATGAATTTAGCAATGACTTTTTAGATCCAAGACCTAAAGCATGATTCATGAAAGAAAAACTTGTAAGTTCTACTTCATTATAATTAAAAAATGTGTGCTGTTTAAAAGACACTGTTAAGAGAATGAGAAGACAAGCCACAGACTGGGAGAAAATATTTGGAAAGACACATCTGATAAAGGACTGTTGTCCAAAATACAAAAAGAACTCTTAAAATATAGTAAGAAAACAGAAACTCAAATCAAGTGGGATTTATTTTAGGGATGCAAGGTTGGTACAATACTCACGAATCAATATATGTGGTACATTACATAAACTAAATGAAAGACAAAAATCACATGATCACATGAATAGGTGCAGATAAAGTATTCAATAAAATCCAGCCCCCACTTATGATAAAAACTCTCAGCAAAGTAGGAATAGAGGTATCACACCTCAACATAATAAAGACCACATATGAAAAACCTACAGCTAGAAGCATTCTCAATGGGCAAAAACTAAAAGTGTTCCCCCTAAGATCAGAAACAAGACAGGGATCTCCACTCTTATTCAGCCTAGTTCTGGAAGTCCTAGCCACAGTGATCAAACAATTAGAATAAATAAAAGGCATCCAAATTGGAAAGGAGGAAGCAGACCTGTCATTTTTCATAGATGACATGATATTGTATATAGAAAACCCTAAAAGGCTCCACTAAAAAACTACTAGACCTAATAAATGAATTTGGCAAAGTAGCAGGATACAAAATCAATTACCAGAGATCAATGGCATATTTGTACAATAATGAGCTATCAGAAAGAGAAATTAAGAAAACAATTCCATTTATTATTGTAACAACAAAACATACTAAGGTATCTAGGAATAAATTTAACCAAGGAGGTAAAAGGTCTGTACTCAGAAAACTGAGGGCCGTTGAGGAAAGAAATTGAGAAAGATACAACTATGTGGAAGCATATACCATCTTCATGGATTGGAAAGATTTAAATGGTCATTCTACCCAAAACAATCTATACATTCAATGCAATTCCTATTAAAATACCAATGGTATATTTCACAGAACTAGAACAAATATTCCAAAAATTTATATGGAACCAAAAAGACCCCAAATAACCTCAGAAATCTTGTAAAAGAAGGACAAACCTAAAGGTATCACAACTCATGATATCACACTATACTATAAGACAACTGTAATAAAAACAGTCTGCTACTGGCAGAAGAACAGACATATAGATCAATGACAGAACAGAGGGCCTAGGAATAAACCTACACCTGTTTAACAAATGTAACAGGAGCATACTGTGGAGTAAAGATAGCCTCTTCAATAAATAGGGTTGGGGAAACTGGGCTGTTACATGCAAAAGAAATGAAACTAGACCACCAACTTACACAATACACACTAATACTCAAAATAGATAAAAGACTTCATCTAAGTCATAGAACCATAAAAATCTTAGAAGAAAACGTAGGCAGTAAAATCTCAGAAATATCTCCTAGGGCACTGGAAACAAAGGAGAAAATAAACAAATGGGACTACATCAAATTCACAAAGCTTCTGTACAGCAAAAGGAACCATCAGCAAGACAAATAAGGAACTCACTGTATGGGATAACTTCTTCACCAGTGATATACCTGACAAGGGTTTCATCTTCAAAATATACAAAGATCTAATAAAACTCAACACCAGGAAGACAAACAACCCAGTTAAGAAATGGGCCAAAGACCTGAATAGAAACCTCTCCAAAGAGGACATTCAGAGGGTACATAGCCATATGAAAAAATGCTCAACATCACTAATCATCAGAGAAATGAAAATTAAAACCTCACACTTGTCAGAATGACTATCATTAATAAATCGACAAACAAGTGCTGGTGAAGATGTGGAGAAAAGGGAATCCTAGTACCCTCTTGGTGGGAGTGAAGACTGGTGCAGCCACTGTGGAAAACAGTATGGACTTTCCTCAAAAAACTAAAAATGGAACTGCAATTTTACCTGGCAATTCCACTGTTTGGATTATACCCTAAGAAGCCTGAAATATCAAGTCAAAAGAACCTATGCAACCCAATGTTCATAGCAGTGTTATAATAGCCAAGTGCTGGAAACAGCCTAAATGCACATCAATAAATGAGTGGATAAAAAAACTGTGGTACATTTACACAATGGAATACTATGCAGCAGAAAGAAAGAAGGAACTCCTATCCTTTGCAACAGCATGGATGGAACTAGAGAGCATTATGCTAAGTGACATAAGTCAGGTGGTAAAAGACAAATACCATGTGATCTCACCTATAAGTGGAACCTAATCAACAAAACAAACAACCAAGGAAAATAGACCCAGAAACATGGAAATAAAGAACAAACTACAGTAGCCAGAGGGGAGGGGGAAAGGGGATAATGGGGGAAAGAAGGGGAAGGGTCAAGTCAAGGAACATGTATAAAGTACCCATGAACAAAGACAAGGGGGCTGGCTGAGGGAGAGGATTGAATGTGGGAGGTGGGGTAGGTAGGAAAGGGGAGAGTAATAGAGGAAAAATGGGGAACAACTGTAACTGAACAACAATAATTTTTTTTAATATCTCACAAATATTAAGAGAAAATGGTGACCCCTCCCCCAGACCAGCTATCCCACTTCTGGGAATATATGAATAAATTTGAACACTTACTCGAAAGAACATAAGCACCCATAAATTCATTGCAGTGTTACAATTGCAAAGATATGGAAGTAGCCCAAATGTCCATCAACAGATGAGTGAATAAAACCACTATGGGACATTTACACAATAGAATTCTACTTAGCCGTAAAAAAGTAGGAAATTTTATCCTTTGCAACAGTGTGGATGGACCTGGAGTACATTATCCTAAGTGAAATAAGCCAGTCAAAGAAAGACACATATCATATAATTTCACTCATATGTGGAATCTAATGAACAAACTGAATTAGCAAGCAAAATAGGAACAGGCTCATAGATGGAGAGCAAATGACAGCTAGTGGCGGGGGGTTAGGGGGTGGAGGGATTGAGCAAAAAGGGAAAAGGACTCATGGACATGGACAACAGTGTGGTGATTGCTGAGGGCATGGGGGGTATAAGAGGACTAAAGGGTAATGAAAAAAAGTACAATAAAGATTTCTTTTTTTAAGTGAGAGAAAATGGTGGTTACAGTTGAGCCTTTTATACAGCCCAAGGAGAAATAAATTTGAATGATGTTCAAATTACTTTTCTAATATCTTCTAGCAATTCCTGGTATCTTTTCCTTTTATATTTAGTTCATGACATAGACATGAACAGAATTAAAATGAATAATAATTGTATACTACATTTTCCAGAACCTTGAAAAACAAAATATTTTGAGCATTAAAAATGAGTGAAATTAGTTTAAGAGGCAAGAAATACCTTGACAGCATGCTTTGATACTTTGGACATTTGTCAAAGCCAAATGGAGGAAGGATTGAGGGTGGGAGGTTGGGAGGGGTGGGGCTGCGCCAAGTGGTGACAGGAAAATATTGACCAAAAAAAAATACACATGGGGAGGTTAAGAATAGTATAGGAAGCTGAGAAGTCAAAGAACAGATATGTACAGCCCATAAACATGAACTAAGAGGTGTGGGGATGATGGGATGGGTTGCAGGGTGGAGGGGTAAAGGGGAGAAAAAAGTGAGACAACTGTAATAGCATACTCAATAAAATATACTAAAAAATAATAATAAAATAGAATATATTGGTTCATTCCAGGGAATGAAATAGCCCTAATTTATTGGGAACTCCTTTACCCAAACACAAAATATACAATTTTTGTAAATTTTATCTTCAGTTATTAAGCATTAAAAAACTCTTACAATTATCTGACAGAATTAAATTTTATTTGCTACAGTCTGTCTCATATAAGTGTATGGTAAGATTATCTATAAATATCAAAGCATAATGAGAATTTGTCCAATAGGATAGAAATCACTTTCAATTTTAGCATATCTTTTGGTATAATTCACAGCCCTGGAAGGTGGGTGGACTATGGGGTCTAAGGGGCCTGGGGTTTATGGGAAAATTTGTGAAAATAATGGCCATGTGCAAACTTTTACATGAAGGTGTTTTGTTTTTTGTTTTTTTCTTGAGAGACAATTCATAACTCTCAGTAATGATGAGCTCTACATATTACACAAAGAATTAATAAAAATGTTATTCCTCTAGGGTAAATGCCACTTTATTAATATCACCTAAGTACTTGGTATGAATTTACTCAGCAATATGTATTGACCACCTATTCTATTGTACCTTACTATCCCTGAAAAAAATAAAGATTAAAAAATGCATTTCTTGCCTTCAAGGATGCTTACAGTTCTGTTAGAATATTGTCAAGTAAGTTAATGTATACAGTAAAATAAGTACTAAATTTTAGGTTTGTACAAAACACTGATCTGAGACACGAAACTGCATTTAGGCATAGACTTTAAGAACTTTAGTCTTTAAATTTTCTAATCACCCTAGTAGCAGAGGGATAAAAGGTGTGAGTTAGATGCACGAAGCATGAGGAGCCTTCCAGGCAGAGGAATTATTAAGTGTAGAAACAGAGAGAACTCAACAGTCCTGGTGTGTTCAGAGAACTACAAGAGACTCTTGTTATTGAAGCTCTCAGTATGAGCCATGGAATGGAAGATGGTGAAGCTGGACCCATAGATATAGATAACATATCCCAGAGAGCTTCTCATCTAGGAAGAAAATAAACAACTTAAATTTCAGCCTGTGTCAGAACTTCCCAAAGGCTGCACAGCATTATAAGTAATCTATCAACTCCTTTCATTTTGATGTAGTAGGGTGGGAATTGGGGTCTCTAGAGGATGATGGCTGTCCCCTCAGGCTGTAACTCTGCACATATTCTTATGTGGCATAGATATAATTTTCTAAGTGTTTCTATTGTGTGTCAAAAAGAGAAGTGAGAAGTGGCATCATGAAAATACAAAGGAGAGATTTTAAAGTAAAAATTATATATAGAATTTCACTTTTTAAGCAATAGCTATTTCCTGGTATTTTCATATAATCCATAGTTTCACTATGGTTTTAACTGCAGTGTACATTTTTTTAAATTAACTTTTTTATTTTGATACAATTTTAGATTCACATATAGTTGTGAAAAATAATGGAGATCTTATGTATACTTGACAAATGTTCCCCCTAATGGTAACATACTGCAAAAACTATAACATCACAATTGAGATATTGACATTGATAGATTCCATTCAATAATATTATTTAAATTTCCCCAGTTTTATTTGAATTCATGTGTGTACACATGTATGTGAATTTAATTCTATCCAATTCTATATTTGGCACAGGTTCATGTATTCATCACAACAGTTAACATACTGAACACCACAAAGATCCCTTAGGCTGCCCTTTTAAAACCACACCCATCTTGTCCCCATACTGCAACCTCTTCCCTTACCCCGCAACTCCAGTTTGGGCCTGTGAGACCACTAATCTGTCTTCAATTTCTTAAATGCTGTAATTTAGAAAATGTTATATAACTAGAATTATATAGTGTGTAGTCATTTTGGATCTGCTTTTTTACTCAGCATAATTCCCTGGAGATTCATTCAAATTTGTCGCATGTATCAATAGTTTATTTCAGTTGCTGAGTGGTATTCCATGATATAGATGTACACAGTTTCTGACATCTGATTGATTTTTTCTAATTTTAACCACAGTGATGAGTTGTTGTTTTTTTCTGGTATATCCTGGACATTTTGGATATTACATTAGGAGATTATAGGTCTTGTTGAAATATTTTATTATAGTTGGCAGTCACTCAGTTCCATGCTACTTTTGCCTGCTGTGGTTCCAAAGATAGTTTACTTGCTTTATTTGGTTCAGTTGGTGCTCCCACTGGTCCTTGCTTGTCCTGCCCAGTGGAGTAGAAGGGGTTTCCTTTTGCTGGATCATCTGGTGCCTGTACTTGGGGAAAGGTAGTCACTGGCCGCTAAAGACAAGGATCAAATCCCAGGCTAGTCAGCTTGTTGTGGCAGAATGCCTGGCCACTTGGTGTCTCTCAGTGGGGAGGGTCGTCTCGACCTCACGGGGAAGGAGAGCACTTGCCCCAAGCTTTATCCCTAGAATGACTCCAGATAAATCCCCCTGGCCAGTGGTGCTGGGCTTACCCGGATTGTTGGCAGGCTCTTTTTTGAGCCAAGAAAAATGAACCTGCCTGGACTACTCTGTATTGGTAATTTGTACTTTCAGAAATGCTTTTCCTGGTTACTTTCTTCTGTTGGGTGAAGGGCAGTAGGATGTTGTTTCTCTAGTCCTGGGGTTTCTAACCAGTTTGTCTTCTTCTTTCCCATTTTGAGAGTTATCCTCTGGCTTCCTTTTGCATTTTTTCTAGTACTTATGGTTGTACTTAACAAGTAAAAGCAGGACAAAATGAGTCTACAAAGTCATGCCTAGTCTTGAATTCTTCTTTACAAAAATAATTTTGATAGTTGTGTAGGGAGGGAGTTGACTGTCAGTGAAACAAAGACCCTAATAAATAGTCACTGCAGTAGTCAAGGATTAAGATATATCACTGTAGATGGAAAAAAGTATAACAACCCAAAAGATATTTTAATGGTTAAATCAAATAAACTTGTGCCTAAATAACTTAATGTTTCACTTACTATTTGGAACTTAAAAAAAAAAAATCCAGAATCCTTCCCCTTTAACTTTGAATTAAAAACAATAGTAGTGCCTTCAGGTCAAGACGGAAGGGTAGGTAGACATGCTTTGCCTCCTCCTACAACCACAGAGAGAATTACAACTATGTCTCAAAACAAACAACCAGAACTGTCAGAAAATCGAGCTGTATGGAAGTCTGACAAACAAGGATTTAAAGCCACATTCATCCAGACAGGTAGGGGGGTAGAGTCTCAGAGATGGGTAGAGAGTCAGAGAGATGTGGTGTGGTGTGGTATGGAGAGGTGGCAGTGGTGGCAGCATCAGAACAGGAGGTCCCACACTCGTGTGTGGTGAATAAAAATCGGGAGGGACACCTTGGGAGAGATAAATTCCAGCCCCAAGCCTGACTGTATAGCCCAGGGTTCCAGCACTGGGAAGATAGATCCCCAATAACTTCTGGCTTAAAAACCAGTGGGGGTTGGACAGTGGAATAAACTTTTGGATTTTCAGGAGAGCCTATTTAAAGGGCCTACATGAACATAGAATGTACGCAAACCCGCCCTCTCCAGGATTCACCACCAGGGCAATGGCTGAAAGGGTGCCAGTTGCATATGGGAAGTGAGCGAAGTCACTGGAAATGGTGTGAGTGCCAGACAAACCTCCAGGAGCCAGGCAGCAATATTGTCCCCTCTCCAAGCCCTTCCCCCACACAGAACCACAAAGTGAAGCTATTGCCCCACCCTGGTGATTACCCAAGGCTGCATCCCACATAATTTACAGGTGCTTTTCTAAGACAAGGAGTCAAAGAAGCTCTACATAACACACAGAAACAAACACAGAGAGGTTGCTGAATTGAGGAGACAAAGGAATATGACCCAAATGAAAGAAAGAAAGAAAAAAACAGAAAAATAACTAAATAGAAGGGAGAAAAACAACCTAGCTGATACAGAGTTCAAAACACTGGTGAACAGGATGTTCAAAAAACTCACTGAGTGTGGCAAAAACATAAGGAAATAAATGAAGTTTATAGTAAGTGAAATAAAGAAAAATCCACAGGGAACCAACAGTGAAGGGAAGGAAGCCAGGATTCGAATCAATAATTTGGAACATAAGGAAGAAATAAACACTCAACTGGAACAGGGAGAAGAAACAAGAATTCAAAAAAATGAGGAGAGTGTGAGAAGATTCTGGGACATCTCCAAAAGTGCCAACATCTGAATCATAGGGATGCCAGAAGAAGAAGAGGCAGAGCAAGAAATTGAAAGCTTATTTGAAAAAATAATGAAAAAAAGCTTCCCCAATTTGGCCAAGGAAATAGACATACAAGTCCAGGAAGCTCAGAGAATCCCAAACAAGTTGGACCCAAAGAGAACCACACCAAGACACATCATAATTAAAATGACAAAGTTTAAAGATAAAGAGAGAATCTTAAAAGCAGCAAGAGGAAAGCAGAGAGTTACGTTCAAAGGAGTTCCCATAAGACTGTCAGCTGATTTCTCAAAAGAAACTCTGCAGGCAAGAAGGGGCTGGCAAGAAATATTCAAAGTGATGAAAAGCAAGGACCTACAACCTAGATTACTCTATCCAGCAAAGCTATCATTTAGAATGAAGGGGCAGATAAAGTTCTTCCCAGACAATGTAGAGATAAAGGAGTTCATCATCACGAAGCCATTATTACATGAGATGTTAAATGGACTTATTTAAGAAAAAGAAAAACGTCAGAACTATCTACATTAAAAGGGCAACAAATTCAGAACTATCAACAACTGAATTTAAAAACAAAAACAAAAACTAAGGAAACAACCAGTGCAAGAACAGAATCATAGTTACAGGGATCATTTGGAGGGTTATCAGATGGGGGGTGGAAATGGGATAATGAGGGAAAAGGTGCAGGGATTAAGAAGCATAATTGGTAGGTACAAAATACACAAGAGGATGTCAAGAATAGTATAGAAAAGGGAAAAGCCAAAGAACTTACATATATAATCCATGGACATGAACCAAGGGTGGGGGGATTGCTTGGAGGAAAGGGAGGTACTGGATGGGGCGGGACAAAGTGGAAAAACTGGGATAACTGCAATAGCATAATCAATAAAATATATTTTAAAAATAATTGTAGTGATAATAACAGTAATAATAATAATATAATAAAATTAATTATGTTAATAATTATTGAGATGTTACTTTGTGATCAACATTGTGCTAATGCCTTAAATGGACATTGCCATTTAATCTTTTAATAATTATATTAGGTGGCTTTTTTAGTAACAATATTTTAAAATTGAAACTGCTATGATTTAAAGAGATTAAGAAACTTTGCCAAGTTGACACAATAAGTAAGTGGGCCTGTGATTTAACTCAATTCTTTAAAAAAATGTAACAACTTTTTCAATTATAGTTCACATTCAATATTATATTTGTTTGAGGTATGCAGAATAGTGGTTAGGCACTTATATCAGTTACTAAGTGATCCTCAGATAAGTCTAATACCCCCCATGACAGCATGCATAGTTATTTCAATATCATTGACTGTATTCCCTATGCTGTATTTTACATCTCCATGACTACTTTATAACTGCCGATTTGTACTTCTTAATCCCCTCACCTTAAACTCTGTGGTTAACTGCCTCTGCATTAAATCAACACATAATTTTTTTAAATCCAATTTGTTAGCAGTTTGAGGTTTAATTTTAAAACCAAAATAACATATTATTACAAGCATTTTGATATGTGCTGTTAAAAGCTCAAATATAGTTAAACTATTTACAATTTTAACTCTACATTGAAATAATACCTGTTTTTCCTCATAATCCAGAACAAAACATAGCATCCATAAGAAACAATAAATTTGACCACGTTCTCATCATAACTCATGTCATTGGCTCTTGCATAACTAATAAGTGTGTTACTGGCACAAGTAAGAATGATTTTGTGACCACAAAGAAGTTACATTTAACACCAATTTGTCGCCACCCTCATCCCCTCCACCCTGCCCAGGAGGATCAGAAGAAAAAGCACAGTAGCAATAAATTCATTGAGCAACATAGTGTTCCAACTGAACAATTACTATTGTCCCTCCTCTTCAAATATCCTCCAGGCAAAACAGGCTTGCAAATCTAAGAGATGTGGCACAAAATTTTCCATCAAATATAATAAGCATTTGGCAACAATTAGCTTTTCTCTCATAAGGTATACCTTGAATTAGCCATTAAATTGCTTTACTAGATACATTATGTTCTGTATCTTGATTAATGATGCCTATTCAAAGTGGGACTCTGAAATTCCAATTCTATTTGTACTATTCCGGAAAAAAAAGTTTCTAGAACATTATTAATACCTTATTCCCTTATTTGCTTTCAAAATCATTCTTGATTATTTTAATAGGGGAGGGGATGGATAAGGATCTTCAAGTCATCTGTCATAAAAGATGTGAATTTCTATTATGCTTCCAAAATGTTTATTTTCCTAGCTATAAATGAAACAAGTATTAATTATATCACTAACTTTCTTTTAAAATTCCACTAAAAAATGTTTGGAATATGTACAAAAAAGTGATCAGTTTACAATCTTTTGTATGATTACATCTGTAGGAATTATTTAGCAATTTTTGGTAAGAATTAAAATATATTAAGATTTAATTGACATTTCATAATTTATATAAACAGAAAGGTATTTTGATATAGTATAGAATATAGTCTTATTAAGAATGATTTTGTCAGCCCATGATATATCCTAAATAATATAAAACTCAAAAGTAGTCTACATTTATCAGAACTGAAAATTGAATTTCAAAATTCAATAAAGAGATTTATTGTCAAGAGTTTGGAAGATTTTTTTCAAGGTTAGGTTGTAGAGCAACTAGGCTGCACTTAATCATCTGTCAGTTAAATCAATGGAAAACAATTTGATTGATGGTAATAACACTTATCCTCAGGGTTTTCCCTAATCACTAGAGGACCAATTATTACTATACCAGGCACTAATTTTTAGGGTTTTTTAGTGTCCTTGGAAGAGTTAAGCCATTCATGAGGATTTTTCTGTAAATGAATACTAAAGAGGATATTCAGTGAATATACAGATATTTGAGATTCTAAGGACATGAATAATTTTAAAAGTAGCTACTTTGCCTCAGCCTAAAGCAAATATTTAAGGAGCATTCACGAAGTGCCAGGCATTGTATGCACATAAAAACAGACAAGAAACTTCTTCCAAGTCTCACCTTTGACAAACATCAGGGCAGAAGGCATTATTCAGTTTATTGGCATTAAACCCATGTTCTAATTATCCAGAATGCCTAAAAATTTTTCTGAATATTTTCCACCTATAGATCATTACCTACTTCTCCTTTTTATGTGTGAAGACATTTTCCCCACTTTGCAGATGGAGAAATAAAGGTACAAAATGAGATTCAGGAACTTAGATTGCAATAAAAGTTTTTGTTGTTACAGAAATATTACGATAAATAGCATCCTAGGGAACTGAACTATTTTATTTACATGAGATTTATGTGCTAGCAGAGAGGAGGAAAGACTCTGGACCACGAATAAGAAGCCAGGCCCTAGGTCACTGCTGTTTCACAACAGCCCGCAATGGGTAAGAACACCTGGAGGCTCTTCTTGGGGTTTTTGTCGTCTCGTCTTTGAAATGAGGACTGTGGATCAGGAATCTTCACCCATCACCCAATTCTACATTTATTTGGTTCTATAACTTCAGAAATATATGGAGAAACATGTGCACTGAAAAATGCCATGTCAACCATTTGGGAGCCCTAGAAATAAGCATATTTATTAATCAACATCTACTTAGAGAAGGCAAAGAGAGTTTCATCACATGATTTTTTCAGTTGAAGAGTTTGTTTTTCAATACTTTTGGAACCTACAAACACTGCTGCGTTTTCAGTGATAATAAAATTTGAATTTAGTTAAAGTCCTTTTATTTATATATGGCCTTCATGTTAGGAATTTTAAATGAACTGTGGTATAAGGACTAGTATTATTATTCTTGTGTGCTCAAACTAAGTTTCATATTGTAGTAAACATTTTGAAAATTAATATTTATGAAATTAATGGTGAAAGGATTTATCCTTACATATGACAGCAAAAATGGGTGGGATTATGAACTAAGGTTAAATTATATATATATTTATATATACAGGGTCTGGCACAAATAATGATCCTTTCTTATTACAAAATCTTTTATTACAAAATCATAAGCATGTAATTCTGTAACAACAATATGACACTCAAGCATACCATATGACATTTTATGTGAAATGTTCAAATTAAAACTATAAATTATTACACCTATATTATTACCCTACTAACCACACTCAAACAGGCCTTACTTCTGCTGGACCCTGTGTGTATATAAATAAAATTGTTTGTCCAGAGGGTATCCAGCTGTGTCATACGGAAAATAGAAATATTTATTGAAGATATAAGATACAAGAAACATTGTACATAGAACAATGATGATTCAGTCCCCTTCAAAGTAGGCACCTTGGGACCTCACACAGTTCTCCCAATCACCATCAGCTGCCCCATCACATTCTTCTGAATCTCATTGACAGTCTGAAATCTATTCCCTTTCAAAGGTGATTTTAGTTTTGGGAAAAGCCAGAAGTCACAGGGTGCCAAATCTGGACTGTAGTGGGACTGAGTCACCTGGGTGATTTGATGTCCCACCAAAAAACTCTATGCGAGTTGTGATGCATAAGCAGGTGCGTTGTCGTGATGAAGCTGCCAATCACCAGTTACCCATAGCTTCGGCATTCTGAATCATCCAAATAGCTTCTGAAGAGGAATGTTCAAGCTTAACATAAAATTTGATGCAGATCCGCTACACTACTCAGTCATTTTGAATGTGACAGCCACACAGTACACATGCTCACTCAAGAGCATTCACTGACCCCACTGACCAATACAGTGAAGTCATCATTGTTCATCATGGATACGTATTCCAGTCCACTCTACTTGAATGCCAGGTTACATCGATGTCTGCAAGCTGTTCTCATGATATTAACAATGGCTGGACTTTATCTGGACAGGCTATATATCTTGAATGCAATATTGTTTTTGAAATTAGATGTTTTTGATTTCCAGTTACTTAATTTTCTGGCTCCAAGCTGATAGGAATCAGGATGAAATATAGGAGGAGGGGTTTGAGCTCGTAATCAGAATGAAGTTTTCAAACTGTAAGAAAGATGAGCCTTCGAATGTAAGCTCCAACTATTTTTCAATTTTGTCTTCCCTTCACTGATTTCTTTGATGTCTCCTTGTTTCAGCCTGACTATTAAGTTTATTCTACAAAACTTTTTACAAAATACAGACATAAAGATACTATTGAGAGCACATGCTGTCCTTTACATCCCCGTAACTATATTGTAACTACCAGCTTGTACTTTTTAATCTCTTCAACTTTTTCATCCAGCCTTCTCCTAGCCCCTCTCCTCTGGAAACCATCAGACTGTCAGTCTATTTTCTGTATCTATGAGTTTGTTTCAGTTTTGTTTATTTTGTTCTTTAGTTCCCCATATAAATGAAACCATATGGTATTTATCTTTCTCTGACTATCTTATTTCACTTAGCATAATACCCTCTATTATGCTAATACCATTTGACACAGCATGGTCCATCCATGCTGTGTCAAATGGTAAGATTTCAGGGGAGGAAATTGTCTTTCCCATTGACAAGACACTGTTTACTATTCTGAAGGATGAAATGACATTGTTTTCTTTGGTTTTCTCCAAGAAGTTTCTAGACAGTTTTTTCTCCTGCATTTTTTTCAGGCAACCTCTTTTCATCCCATTCTACATAGCTACCTTGTCTGTTTAAAAAGATATCACTTAAAATAAAATATAAAGTAACTCCTGAAAGTGACATTTGAAGCAAAATCTTATATGGAATGCTCTCTCTTCAGCAATTTTACTGCTTGCAATGGCTGCAGTCGTTGCTTCTAGCTCTCATTTTGACTTTCTCTGTACTTCTAAATCCAGATTTATAAATGGCTTTCAGTGCCCAGTCATGTGTTTGAGTGCCTGATCTGTGCCAATATACTTCTTCAGTACTCTAAGTGAATTTACTCATTTAGTCCTGACAATAATCGTGACAGGTATAATTACTATCTCCATGTCATAGCGGATACACCTGAAACACAGAGATGCTTAGTAGCTTTTACAATAGCACACAAATAGAAAACGTGGGAGGCAAGAATTCGGGAAAAGCAATATGGTTCCAGAACCCACGTCGTTGCCATCACATTACATATCTCAGTGGAAATGCTCAAAGCTGTACTGGTAATCTTGCTATCCCTCCACACCACTCCACTCCAAACTGGCTTTTCCTTCTAGATTTTCTCTTTCTCTTAATGACATCACTGTAACCTAGTTATCCAAACCAAAAGGCATAGAGTCGTCTTCAACTCCTCTTTCTCTTCCCCAACTCTTTTCATCTCTACCTCAGCAACATTTCCTCACTGTCTTTAATAAAATCATTAAAATTTATTTAACATATTAATCTTTTAACATAATAATTAACAAACAAAGAAATAAGTGGAAAGTTTTATACTAGGTTTTAATTTTATGTCTTCTTAGGAAAGTCGCTTAATATAAATAAGAAAGAAAAGGCTGAGACTAAAAATGTAGATCACTAGCTCTTCTACCGCCATGGTATAGAACTGAAGAAATGGCCCTGGCAGGGCGATTCCGGTGGTTGAGGTTGAAGTATCATACAGTGCACTAAAACATTGTGGGACTGATCCCCAGTCAGTGCACATACCGGAGGCAATCGATCAATGTTTCTCTCTTCTCTTTCTCTCCCTCTCTTCCCCTCTCTCCTCCCCTTCCCCACCCCTCCCCCCCTCCCTTCCTCTCTCTCTAACATCAGTAAATATATCCTCGGTTGAGGATTTTTTAAAAAGGAGAATGAATAAACGATAGCCACATATTATTTCTTGGAATCTTTTTAATGATAATAAAACACCTCCAGAGGATTTCGGCTATTTCTGACAGCATTACTTTCAAGTTCTAAAGGTAAGGCAATCAAAACTCATTCCATTCCTTAGGAACTTACAAAGCAGGGCAATGTCAAGCACTGAAAATTCATTTTATTGAAAAGAATCAGCAAGTTCCAATAGATCTTAACATATAGAAAACACTGAATCAAAGACCATGCTTCTCCTTGGAGACATGGTTTCCTAAATTTCAAGCCAGTAAGCAAAAATCATCTGAAAATAAGAATGTTGTGAATCTTATGTAAAGTTTTAGGTCAGTTTTGCCAGGAGACATTGTCCACCATCTGTCAGGTTGTCGGCCTGTGAAAGGCCTCTGGAGAACAAAGTCTATTTTGCCGGAAACAGTCTCCTCCAATTTTCTTTTCGATTAATAACTTAGGTCAAATCCATTCTCAGTAGGTCACTGCTAAATAATATTTCTGATATATTTGACATGTTAGTCTGCATTAGATCAAACCAATTTTGATCATACTTCATAAAACTTCTGATATGGCTAATACAATGGTTTTCCCCCACTAAGCACTCAACTGTGGTATTAGTGTTGTCCAGGACTTACTTCTCATCATTTTAGTTTGCTTTATTTTCCCTTGCCGTTTTTTTTCTCTGGACCCTGTCATTACTCCACAATTTACTAGTGACTGTCATCAGTTACTTAGTTTCCTCATCCATAAATGGGAATACAATAGTACTATAATGTTATTATGAAGGTAAAATGGGGTTTGTAAGAGTTTATTTTTAACATATAGGGTCAAAAATGAATTTGTTTCTCTGAGTAGAACCAGAATGCTAACTGAAGGGGAACTTTTAAATTTTTTACATACTTTCATTTGCACTTTGCAGGATGATGCATGCATGCTCAATTACCAGCATGGTTTAATTCATTAGTATGCTTACTTACATGAGTCTCTCATGGTCCCAGCAATGCATTTAACTCTTTTAATATATTTTCCTATATTTATAGCATTTGTTCTGCCTTCATATAGAGTTTCTCCCTTCATATAGAGTTTCACATTTGTTCACATTATACTTTTGCCTATATTATATGCATTAAAATTATAAGGGTTTTTATTGTTTCAAGCAAAGTCCAATGGAGATTTTGTTATATTAAAAAGTAATAGGTAACCATTCATATATTTACGGGCAAAGATATTAAACATACTATCTATCTGCAGGTCACGCACTTCCACCCTCTGTCCCTAAACAGGAGAAATAATCAATTTTTCCTCTAATCCCATCTTGTCCTCACTGTTGTCCTAGGTCCTATCAGTCTGGTTTTCTACTCTACTCTCCATCTGGGCCAAAATCAATTCTTACTGAAGGCCAGGTAGATGACATCATGGGAATAAATTGTGTTAGTCTGACATAATTGTTCTTCATGTAATCTTTTCATTTATGAGGGGAAAAGGGTAGTTTTCACTAGCACATTAATCCTCCCCTTGTCCAATGTAAAGAGCAGTAAATGGGTGTACTACATTAGTGCTAGCTGTCACATGACTTACTCCCAATTACAAAGCTCTTAAACTGCCCTCAGTTTCTCTTCGGAGGGGTCTTATGGCCTGGGAGCACCATGCTGCTGCTATAGCTACAGTGAGGTTTCTAAAAGCCAAATCTGATCATGTTGTTTCCATCCTCAAAATCCTTTAATGTTTTCATGCTGTTTATAGGATAAGGTCAAAACTCCCTTATGTGGCAACACAACCCTCCCTGATGCAGCGCGTACCCACCTATCCAGCCTCGTCCTGCCTCTCCCTGACACGTGTCCTGGACTCCATCGGAGTCTTACTTCCACAGTCTGGACTGTGGCACGTTCTCTCTGCATGTTCCTGCTATTTCTTTTTACCTCCCTTGTCTCCTTTGAGAAATAGCATAAATATAACTTCCCTTCCCACTTCTAAGAAAACATCATAGATCTTTTCAGTCAGAGAATATCATCATAGTTTGCTGTAGCATTTTTGTCGTTATTTATTTCTTGTCTCTTTCTGCCCCTGACTGTGGGTCCCTGAAGTTAGGGCTTAGGTTCTTTGTCAGAGTTACCAATATTGGTAAATTATTTTTCTCTATAGATTACTTCAAAGAACAAATGGAACTTTTGAAAATTTTAGAGGAAAGTAAAGAAAGGCATTTATGGATTTTGTCATATTATTAAATAGGGAAAGTATTAAAATTAGTAAATCTAGGGAAAGCTAAGATAGGATCTAAGGAATCAATTCTCAGACAAGATATAAGGAGGTTACTAGGGTAATTAACATTTATTCGACACTACTTATGTATCAGGCATTTTAATGGAAACTTTTTATGAGTCAACTAATACAAGTAAGTAGGATTGTAAAGAACTTCGAAAATAATGATCAAAGCTTGACTTTAAAATAAAAGGAAGAGTAGTTCTAGTCACTATTTCTCAAATGGGAAAATTTGAAACCATGTTATCACTTGCTCAGCAGATCTTCAACTAAATAGGGAAAATGGAGAAAGAAACAGACAGTTCTCACATAACTCTTAGGTTTAATTTAGCTCCCAGGGCTCACTCCGAAGGGCTCACAACTGTTTGTTGATTTAGACAGAGGTACAGTAGAAACTATTGCAGGGTATATAGGTTATGAAACCCTAGATTATAATAAATGAGATATACTACGGTTGGGCTCTTAGGGGAAAAAAATAGCTTGAATGACATAAATTTTCAAGGCTTTTTATAAAATATTACTATGGATCATGTATTAAAAACCATTGATCACTTTTAGGTTTTGTATATTTTCTGTGTGAATATAAGAAAAGACCTAAAAAGTGACTTCTTGATGCAAATTTAGTATTATCAACTAATATCTAAAACTTATATTAATTGATTAATTCAGGTTAATTATACTATGAATATAATTGTGACTATAACTTGATGAAAAAATAATATGTATATGTAATCAGACTTAAGATGTACATGTTATGTATACATGTTTTAAATATATCTCTTTGTATGCGTGGACAGCTTTCAGCACAATTTCAGCGAAGGATACTTAGTCCTCATAAATTCGACTTGGAAGAACAGACAATTGCATTATAATAGTATTGACATTTAGCAGATTAGAAAAACAGCTGTCTCTTCAAATTAAATTACCTGAAGTGTAACTATAGATTTAAGTTGTATAGATTTAAATCTCAAGGCCTAGAAATGAATTGTGAGGTTAGGATGCCACCTTAAATTCAGAGTCAGGAAGTCTTTCCAGGCAGAATTCATTTGAAAGTAGATGTCTGAGACTGAGGTGTCAGCTGAGCTGAGTTCTCCCGAGGCCTCTCTCCTTAGCTTGTAGGTACCTACCTGTCTTTTCCCTGTGTCTTTATATAGTCTTCTCTCTCTACCTGTCTTTGTCTTAATCTCCACTTCTTATAAGGACACTGGTCATATTGAATTATAACCCATACCATATGGACTACATTTTACCTTAATTGCCTTTCCTAAAGCCCTGCTTCCAAATACAAATTGCATTCTGAGATACTGGGGGTTAGGGCTTCAACATATATATTTTAAGAGGACATGGTTTAGCTTATACAAGGTTATGCTTACTAATAATTACAGCTCATGATAAATCACTGCTTACTTTGTGCAAAAACCACTATCCTACGGATTCATATGCATATTATCTCATTTAATTCTCATAATTACTTATGGGAAAAATACTAACATGATCCCTATTATATATGGGAAAATTGAGGTCCAGAGAAGCAATTAACTTAGCTACTAAGCATAAAAGTCAGGAATTGAACTCAATCTGTTCTCCAGTCTGTGCTTCTAACCAGAACACTTTATTGCCCCCAATTAGATCCTGCAATGTTGGATTCTTCTTGAGAGTAAGATCTTCATCCAATAAATAAATTTTGAGTTTTATTCATTACCCATATGTTATTTATAAATGTATCGACCACATGCATAATAGTTATCTATAGTTGCTACTTCAAATATATCTCATAAGTTAACAAATAATAGGTATATAAACACATAACTTTATTTGACATTATAGAACCTATGTCATAACTCACCCAAACTGTAGATTTAGGTGTTAATTTCAGAGGCAACAAAAAAATCAAGTGGGCACTTAACTATTTTCTATCAGAGGATAGAAACACAATGCTAAGCAAAATAAGCTTGATTGCCAATTTCAGAGAGGTTAAAATACAAGGGGTGGGGGAGATAGACATGAACAAAGAAATCACAATATTATGTGAAAAGTTATAATTGCTCTGAGAAACAAATAGGAATAGAGTTATGAGGGCTTCAAATACAGAAATCTTACCTAGACTGTTTCTCAGAAACACTTTCTCTGATAAAGTGTTACCTGTGTTGAGATCTACTACAGTCAATTTGAATTAAGGGAGGAGGAGGAACTATGGTCTTAACATTTTGTACATATGGATAAAAATATGTATAAAGGCCATGTGATCAGCTGCAAGATAACTAAAGAAAGTTGGTGTGGTTAGAGTGCAGAGAAGGAGGGAAACTTGTAAGATATGGTTTGAGAGTTAGCAGTTTGTATATGATTTTGATATTTTTTATACCAGGGGCAATGGCAGATCTTTGAAAGGTTTCAACACTGAAGACACAACAATATTAGCCTTTATAAAGATCACTCTGTGGAGTGGGCAATACCCTGAGGGAGTGAAGAACAGACAAGAGAAAACAATATAACGGGCTATTAAAATAGTATAAGTGAGACACTGCTATGCTTTAGATTTTGATGACAGTGAAAATGAAAAAAAAAAAAAACATGGGTAGGTTGAAGAGAAGATTAAGAGATTATAATGGCAGATCCTGGTGATGGGTTGGATACACTTTTTGTGGGAAAGAGATACTTCAGAGAATCTATATTTGTGGTTCGTATAATTCCATGGATACTGGTGCCTCTCAGTGAGACAGGAGACTAGGAATAGACAGGGTCAGGACAGTGAGTATCATAGATTTGACAGTAGGAACACCTTAGAAGCATCGAATTTGATGTGATTTTCATGGTTCATACGTAGGCTAGGTAATTTTTCTGGATTAGAGTGGTACAGTCATAGTTGTTGGTCCTACTATGCTCTATGCTTGTTTGGTATTGCCTAGAAAAATAGTATAAAGAAATAGTGATAAAGAAAAAGGAATGAGGATTAACATCTGATTAACTCTGTGACAAGAATAAAAGAATACATTTGTACAGGAGACTATTAGGGAAAGACCGCAAAATTGATCAAGAAATAAAAAAGAAAAGATGTTTTATGAATATTAAGATAAGGCAATAGCACAGAAAGTAGAAGTTCCTCTGGGTCAAATGCAGCCAATTGGTCAAGTAGGATTAAAGTAAAGGTAAGAGAAGTGCCTATTCAAGTCCTTCGCCCATATTTTTAATAGAGTTGTTTGTATTTTTGGTGTTGAGTTTTGTAAGTTCTTTATAAATTTTGGATATTAGCCCCTTATCAGGTGTATTGGTGAATATGTTCTCCCATTCATTGGGTAGTTTTTTATTTTGTTGATGGTTTCCTTTGCTGTGCAAAAACCTTTTAATCTGATGTAGTCTCATTTGTTTATGTTTTCTTTTGCTTCCCTTGCCCGAGAGATATGTGCCATAAAATATTGCTATGAGCAATGTCCAAGATTTTGCTGTGTATGTTTTCTCCTATGATTTTTATGGTTTTGGGTCTAATGTTTAAGTCTCTGATCCATTTTAAATTTATTCTTGTGTGTGGTATAAGAAGGTGGTCTAGCTTCATTTATCTGCATCCATCTGTCCACTTTTCCAAACACCATTTACTGAATAAACTATCCCAAGCCCATTGTATGTGCTTGCTTCCTCTGCCAAATATTAATTGACTCTAAAGGTATGGGTTTACTTCTCGGCTCTCTATTCTGTCTCATTGATCTATGTGTCTGTTTTTATGCTACTGCCAGACTGTTTTGATTACTATGCCCAGGTAGTATAGCTTGATATTAGGTATCATGGCTCCTCCAACTTTGTTCTTCTTTCTCAGGATTGCTGTTGCTATGTGGGGCCATTTGTGGTTCCATATGAATTTTTGAAATATGTGCTCTAGTTCTGTGAAATAAGTCATTGGAATCTTGATAGGAATTGCATTGAATCTATAGATTGCTTTAGGTAGTATGGACATTTTAATATGTTAATTCTTCCTATTCATGAACACAGTATGTGCTTCCACTTATTTGTATCTTCTTCAAATTCTTTCTTCAGTGTCTTATACAAAGAGGGCATAGAGATGGCCAATAGACATATAAAAAGATGCTAAATGTCACTAATCATCAGAGAAATGCAAATTAAAACCACAGTGGTGCTAGCCATTCTCACACCTGTCAGAATGGCTATCATCAATAAATTAACAAACAACAAGTGATAACAAGGATGTGGAGAAAGGGGAATCCTTTTGCACTGTTGGTAGAATGCACAGTGGTGCAGCCACTGTGGAAAGCAGTATAGAGAAGCCTCAAAAAATTAAAAATGGATCTGCCTTTTGACCCGGCAACACCACTTCTGGGAATATACCCAAAGGAACCCAAAATACTAATTTGAAAGAACATAAGCACCCTTATGTTCATTGCAGCATTTACAATCACCAAAATATGGAAGCAGCCCAAGTGTCCATCAGTAGATGAGTGGATAAAACAACTACAGGACATTTACACAATGGGATACTACTCAGTCATAAAAAAAGAAGAAAATGTTACCCTTTGTAACAGTATGGATGGGCCCAGAGAACATTATGCTAAGGGAAATAAGCCAGTTAGAGAAAGACAAACACCATATGATTTCACTCATATGTAGAATCTAATGAACAAATTGAACTAACAAGGAAAATAGGGACAGGCTCATAGATAGCAGATGACAACTAGTGGGAGGGTAGGTTAGGGGGTGGAGGGACTGAGCAAAAAGGAAAAAGGACTCATGGACGTGGACGACAATGTGGTGATTGCTGGGGGTGAGGGAGTTATAAGGGGACTAAATGGTAATGGAAAAAATACAATAAAGATTAAGTAAAAAATAATAAAATAAAATAAAAGTAAGGTCTTTCAAAGATATACAGTATATCACAGAATAAAATTTCAGCTAATGGTTATAATTTCTGCCTCCTCAAGAAAAGGTAGATAGATGGTTAGAATTATAACCAGAATAAAGTCTGGTTCTGCAAGGAAAGTTAAAGAGTTACACAGTGTTAAATTATTTTCTAATGCCTACAATCATTGTTAATGGTACACTGACTGTTATTAAAAGGGAAGAGTATTACTGAGTCGAAGTAATAGTTGATATTTGGGAATCATGTTAGAAATAGTCATTGTTTTGGATATATACTTAGAGTGTCATGCAGTGGTAAGTGTCCTGAAATATGAAGAAAAGATTCAGACCCACAGGAAGCAATGAGAAGAGCTGAGCTGGGTGGTGGTAAAGGAGGATACTAGCCAATAGGCTGCTGTTGGAGTGAAGGCATTTTTTTGGTATCAAACTATTGAGATCTCAATTACTGCTGAACTTTTCTCTTTCCTTGGCATTGTATCAGCATTCTTTCTCTATGGGCTCCTTAATCTCTGTTTCTGTTAAGCGTCAGAACTTTATATCAACCACATTTTGCCAGATATTTCCACCAGTATTTCCCAAACACCTAAATCTCAATGTAGCCAACCAATCCTACTCTTCTCACATTTTCTTTAAATGGCATGAACCAATTTTTTCTGTTGATAAAAGAATATTTTCCTCATGGTGAATGTTTGCCTTAGTAGTGGTGCACTTGACTTTTTGACCCTGCTAGACAAGTTTATTATATTAAGGTTTGTCCAGAAACTATCCAGCCATGTGCTACGAAAAAAAGAGGCATTTACTGAAGAAGATACATGAGACAATGATGCCTCAGACCCCTTCAAAGTAGGTACCTTGGGACCTCACACAGTTCTCCCAGCATATCTTCCACTGTTCAAAATGCTCTGCAAAATCCATTGCTGGAATCACCATCAGCTGCCCCATTGTATTTTCCTGTATCTCATCAATGGTCTGAAACCTCTCCCCCTTCAAAGATGATTTTAGTTTTGGGAAAATCCAGAAGACATGAGGTGCCAAAGCTGGGCTCTAGGGGGGCTGAGTCACCTGGGTGATTTGATGTTTCACAAAAAATCTCTGCGTGAGACGTGATGCATGAGGGGGTGCGTTGTTGTGATAAAGCTGCCAATCACCAGTTGCCCATAGCTGCAGCCATTTTTGTTGTGTTGTATCTCTCAACTGATGAAGAACATTGAGGTAGTATTCCTTATTAATTGTTTGGCCTGGAGGGTCGTGTTCATGATGGACAACAACTTCCCAGTCAAAAAACACAGTTAATATTGGTTTTGATTTTGCTGTGACTTTGCTGTGCCTTCTTCAGGAATGGAGAACCAGGTAACTTCCACTGGGATGACTGGGTCTTCGTTTCTGGATCATAGTCATAGACCCACGATTCATCACCGGTTATAACCTTCTTGAGGAAACCTGGTTCATTGGTAGCGGTTTCAATCAAGTCGTTAGCAACTGTAGCATAATGTTCCTTCCGCTCTGGTAGCAGAAGCCATGGAACAAATTTTGCCATGACATGTTTCATGCCAACATCTTTATGTCAAAATCTCAGAGACAATTACTTTTGGAATCCCCATATAAGCTTCTGTTCTTGCACTGTCGGTCACTGTTTTTTGTTGATTGCAGCCAGTACATGTTCAACATTCTCAGGTGTTCTGCTTGTTAAAGGCCTTCCAGAATGTGGATCATTTTCTGCAGATTCTCAATCATCTTTGAAGTGTTTGTGCCACACTTTTATTTGTGCTGCACTCATTGCATTGTCCCTGAGAACCTTCTCAACCATTTGAATAGTTTCCATGGAGGAATGTTCAAGCTTAATGCAAAATTTGTCACATATTTGTCTCTCTACTCATTCAGTCATTTTGAATGTGATAGCCACACTGTACACATGCTCACTCAACAGCGTCTACCACCCCCACTGACTAGTATAGTGCAGTCATCACTGTTCATGCATGAGCATTCCAGCCCACTCTCCTTGGCTGCCAGGTTACATTGATGTCACACTAACCATTCTCTCATATTAACAATGGCTGGACTCTTTCTTGATAGACCTTTTAATTATAATTCCTGTTTTTGAGCAAAAATTATTATGAATGTAAGGGGAAGTTGACTGAAATTTAAGAGGACGCATGAATTCTGGTCCCCTTCCTTTTATCAATTTGAAACCATATCAGCCTTCTTACCTTCTTGGTATCTCATCTTCCTCATTTAGGCTGTCCTGTGGGTATTTTCATTTTTCACCTTCCCTCTATTACTTTGGTAATGTCTTCCCAGTCACCATTCCCCTGTCCCCTCCTGAAAGGCTCTCCCTGATTGTAGACACATCCTATAGCATCTGTGAAGCCTAGTAAGAAACCTCCATATCTACTGACAAAAGGGAAAACAGCTCACATGTCTGCTCAAGTCAAAGTGTGTAAAGGCATCAGGATTTTTAATCTCTGTTATTGCACATATAAATGAAATTTTACAGAAATTTCTTTCTGGGCCATCAGAATTGAAGTATTATTCTATTGGCACTAACAAAGGTATTGATTTCCTTTTTTGAACCATGTTCTAAAAATAAAACTGGGACTTGGAATGAATACAACATTTCACATTCTTTACTTTTTCAAAGAAATTTCTAAGAAGAACCAGTTAAGTAACCCATTAAATGAGAGAAGCAAGAGAACTTTTGTCTTCATCAGGCATGGGTATTTTAATGCTATTTTACTATGTTTTTTTGTTGTTGTTGTAATACATTTTTTGTTTTGCTTTGAAAATGTGGAATAGGATAATTACTTCCAGGTTCAACAACACAAGGCAAATATAGGAGAATGGGAAATAACTAGGACGCTGTGGCTAGGACTGAGTCCCATGGCAAGCACAAGCTAGGTGGGGAACTGTATCCCTCTCAGATGTATGCTGTGAAACAAGATGAAGCCTCAGAGATGGAATCTAATTTCTTAAGAGCAACACCTATATGGACAATGTCACTGTGTAACAGGGGGAATCTGGGCAGATGACTGCGCAGAGAAGGGGGAGCTCCAAAGCATCGTGAAAGACTGACTCCCCAAGCGAGGGAGGGGTTTCAGGACACCCCAAGGTGGCAGATTGAAGCCACAGCCACCATGTGACTCCATACCCCTAGATGGGGATAAACAAACCAGTAAGATGCCCCTTGCCGGTCTAGGACAGAGATACTGTGTCCCTGCTCAAGGCTAGAAAACCCTCCTAACCTCTTCTTGATCATGGCACTGTAGGAGAGGAAGAGATGGTATGCAGGCTGACAATGCCAGTCTAACCCATGGGATTGGCTACAAAAGCGGGATGCTTCCCCAGTGCATAGGATTTTGGGGCGGAAGACTTAACAGAGGGCGTGTGGAGATTTGGCCCCTTTTTCCCTTCCCCTCACTAGCTCTGCGGGGTGTTGGGGGCCTGAGCATTCCTGGGCTAGGGGCCCTGAAGACCATATGATCTGGCAGCAGTCATGCATCCCTCCCAGTGCTAGAAGTGGCCTCTACGAAGGCAACTGGCACTGTGCTGCACAGCCGCTCGGCCAGGCACCAGGAAACACTGCGGGCCCGTGGCCTGAGGGATGAGGCGCAGGTGTAGGTGCTGAGCTGGCAGGTAACATGCAGAAAAAAAGAGCAGCACACAACAAATACTCTGACAAATGCACAGGCTCCAAAAGACACCTAAAGTCAGAATATGAGTGGAAACCAGCTAAGTCGCCTGCATAATCATGCTATAGCCACTTGCATATCCCCCAAAATATTCTTATGTGGGAGAAGGAATTCCAGGCCACGGCCTTAAACTAATCTGGTAAAGGGTGGAGGGGTTATTTGTCTTTGGGTATTTTGAAGGGAATGAGCTTTGAGGCAGAAGCCCATTATTCTTCCAAAATTGTATAGGTTTAAATAAAAGACTCCTCTCCTTTTTCACCAAACCTCTGCCTCCAGAATTTAAGGATAGAAGACAGTAAAACCCCACACGGCTGTTCAGTAACAACTGTACTTAGTTTTTGAAACACGAACTGAAGAGAGATTCTGTATTCCTTCAAACAAGGACATCATTATTCCAATCTATTGAGTCTCTTTGTATCTTAATTGGCCGTACTAAAATTAATTTGCCCCCTCTCAATTCTGAAGTAGCAATGAACCCTTTTATTTCTTGAGTATGCAAAGACTAGAAAGCATGGAGTGCAAGTTGACTGTTGTCTATGGGAACAGTCAGTATATATTACAGATCAATAGGCACTTTTCTTGACCCTGTAAATGGCTAGTAGAACAGAATCATTGCCAATCCAGAAAAATGACATAATTCTAGACAATCTCTTTGATTCAGGTGCTACATCCTTTCATTTGCATTCTAACCCATCCTAAACAATGCCAAGTTAGTGAACATACCATGTATGATGTCATCAAGATAGATGAAGTTTCTGTTCTCAATACATTTGGTATCTATTCCCTCCATTTGTCCTCTTGGATGTAATTATCAGGTCCTCATCATTTTGGGGTTCTTAGTATTTTCACCCAAATTATTTTAAAAGCTTTATATAAGCTGTCTTTAAATTTTATCTTTTCTTCCTATAATTCATTCTAATACCATGCCAGATTGACCTTTCTAAAATATATACTGGGTCAATTACTGTTCTTCTTAAAAACTTGTAATGGCTCTACAACACTTACCAAATAAAATCCAAACTCCATCATGGTTCAGATAATCTTTATGATATTGAAAATCATGTTGCACAACATTGTATTTTATTATTCCCTTTCATCTTCTCACTCCCCACTATACTACTGTTAGTTCACCAAATATATTTTGTGATTTAGCATACTTACAGCTTTGCTGTTTCCTCTATTTGGATAACTTTTCCTCCCTGCTAGTTTCTATGGCAAATTTCTGCTCATTATTTCAGAAAAAGCACATTATATTATTATATTCTCAATGAATATTATTATATTCATATGAGAATATTATTATATTCTCAATGAAGTATGTGAGACACTTATAGTTATTCGTCTACGTTCTCTGTCTCATCATGGAACATTGAGCATGTTATTAAATATTACAATATTTTGAACTAGATTCCCATTTTTCAGCCCAGAATTTGCTAAGGAAACTTAGGTGCACTACAAGCAACAGTGGCATATAATCATTATTCAATAAGTTATCCCACCTTGATATCAAATTCTGTTTATCCAAATCAGAATGCTCTATCTTCCATTTAATGTCTTCCAATCTTCTGCGCTGTCAATGCTATCATTCTTCTTGTCATTTAGGAGTAAAATCTTGGAGTCTGCTCTGACTTAGCCTTCTCCTTAATTTGCGGTATCCAATTAGGAAACATGCTCACTCTAAAAAACAGAACACAAAGCCTCCATGTTTACCACTCAAAGAAGAATCTCCCCGTGGAGCTCTCAACTAGTTCTCAGTTTGAGTTTCCTTTGCTTCAGTTCCCATAGACAACACAGTGTATCTTGACACAGGCAGGGATGCTCAGCTTTCTTTCAAAAACATGGCTGAGACATCAACATCTATCCTTCTCCTGATATCATTTACAGCAGGTAAAATAGATTAGAACTTTTGAAAGGCTAAACTAGTTGTCAGCTTTTAAAAAAATACGGGGTCTGGCACAAATAATGTCCCTTTTTTATTACAAAATATTTATTACAAAATCATAAGCATGTAATTCTGTAACACAATATCATACTCAAGCATACCATATGACATTTTAGGTGAAATCCTCAAATTAAAACTATAAATTACTATACCCATATTATTACCCTACCAACCACACTCAGCAGGCATTACTTCTGCTGGACCCTGTATAATAAACCTAAGAATTAGAAAACATAAACATATTATGACTTCCAGCACATATTTCTGATACCCACCAGCATGTTTTCTCCCTATGCTTATCAGTTCTGTCATATTTTATATTCACTCTTGAAAAAGCAGTATCAGCTCCAAAGGGTTGGTTTATATCACCTTGTAGGCAACTTGTCTGAATTTCCTTGCTTGTGAACTCCAGCCTGCTTTTGTGTGTAGGATACCATCTTTCCACCAGTCTAAAAGTTCCTGTAAGGTATTTTGACCAAGAAGCTTTCTCTACTGTCCATTTCTGTCTTTTTCTGCACACTGCATGTCTTCTCTGAAGGATTCTCCAACCTATCAGAAATACAAATGGTAAATGTTCATTTTATGAGATCCTACCACTTTTCAAACATCACTTATGCTTACATTTCATGGATCTAAATTTTTCACATGATCCCACATTTTTTTTCAAGAGGGCTAAGTTGTGTATCTTCTTTCATGCTAAGGGGGTAAAGATGAATCAACTCTGAGTGTATACTAGTAATTTGTCTATTTGAATTGCTTTGGTTTAGTAGGGTTTAGTATACAGCTTCAGAAACCAACTATTTCAATAACTGTGTTACTATGGGGAAACACAGTTTGAATTAGAAACAACACACTTATTAAATTCTTGGAACTCAATCATTTTGAGAAAGAATATTGAATGTATTTTTTTTCCAAGAAGACTCTAAGTCTTTAAGAGGTAAGGATTTTTCTTATAATCCCATTGTATATTTAGAAAAGGTTTAATTGAATTTGGCAGATGCTCCAAATTCAATATTTTAATTGAATTTTTTTAATTCATAAAATAAATCAAAACCTAGACATGTGTAGCTTAACGATGGGGATATATCCTTTGAAAGGTGTCGTTAGGTAATTTTATGTTGTGCAAACATCATAGAGTGCACCTACACAAACCTAGATGGATAGTCAACAACACACCAAGGCTGTAATGGTAGAGCTTATTGCTCCTAAGCTACAAACCTGTACAGCATGTTACTGTCCTAAATACTGCAGGCAATTGCAACACAATGGGTAGTATTTGTGTATCTAGATATACCTATGCATTAAAAAGGTACAATAAAAATATGACATAAAAGATAAAAGATACTGGGCATTTATCATGAATAGAATTGGCAGAACAAGAATTTTCTCTGGGTGTCAGTGAGTTAGCAGTGAGTAAAGGTGAGGGTTTAAGACATTATTGTACACTACTACAGACTTTGTAAACACTGTACACTTAAGCTATACTAAAATTTATAAGGAATATCTTTCTTTCTTTAATAACCTTAGGTTACTGTGATATTTTTACTCTATAAATTATAAACTTTTAAATTTCTTTTGATTCATTTGAAATAACACTCAGCTTAAAACACATAAGCACTGTATATCTGCCCCAAAATGATTTCCTTTTTATATTCTTATATTCTTATTTTTTAAGCTTCCTATTTTATTTTTAAATTTTTAAAAACTTAAAATTAAGACACACGCAGACACATTAGGCTGGGGCTAAGTGGGGTCAGGGCCATCAGCATCACTGTCTTCCACCTCCAGGCCTTGTCCCACTTGGAAGGCCTTCAGGGGTGATAACACTGGCAGCTGTCATCTCCTGTGGTAACAATGCCTCCCATAACTTTTCAGAAAGGTATCCATGGTGGTTTGCTTTTTATTTTTTCTTTCTTCATTTTATCATAGATTTGCTTGGAAGAGGACAATACCCCATAGACAGTCTTCTCTATTCATAAAAACTTTTGGAGGTCCATGTTTTAAAACTTTTAAAAGACCCTGTCGAGGTCTACAAAAGCTTCTGCTAAACCCTTTACTGTGAATTTTCTTGGGGGTTCTTCGTTTTTCATCTCCTGTAGTTTCCTCTTCTTTCATCCCTTCTTCAGCTATGCACTCCTGTTCCAGTTTCAACAACTCTTTTGTAGTCATTTCCTTAGGAAGCACCTCTAGGAACTTCCCAATGTCATCATCATCGCCCACACGCATGTTAAAGCTGTTTACCATCTCTGCCACAGCCTTGTTGATTTTTGCATCCTCCTTATGCTTGGAAAATCTTTTGTAGTCATGGATAAGCCTGTTGAATGACTTCTTTCAGATGCCATTCATATACTTCTTTTTGACCTCACCCTAACTAAGCTCCAGTGAGGTTCATGATGCAGTCAGAGATGCTGTAATCCCTCCAGAATTGTGTCGGTGTCTTCTCAGTGGCTTGCTTCTTCAGTTTCACCAATAGCCTGGTTAAAGCTCCTCTTCATGGAATAGACCCTAAAAGCTGCTTGAACTCCTCAATCTCTTGATTGGACTGAAGAGGTTGTTGAGAGGAAGAAATACCATTTGATACGGGGATAAAGATCATCAATAAAAGAGGACGTCTGGGAGCATTATAAACAATGAGCAAAATCTCGAAGATTAAATAGTATACTTCAAATAATACTTCTTTATTTTGCTTGTATAGCAATTCAGGAGGGCATCTTGGAAGAGGAGCTGGAGCTGGATCATCCATGTCCTACAACTGTTCTGGTAGCACACTGACCGTGTGTGCTTACTTGTATGTTTGAAGGCCCCAGTATTCTCACCGTTCTAGATCACAAAGGGTTTCAATTTGGATCTGCAACATTGCCCTCAGGCAACACTGGTAACTTGTGTCTAAAAGCCTTAAAACCTGGCACTGACTTGGCCTCCTAATAGATGAAAGTCCTTTTAGGCATCTGTTTCCAGACTAGGGAGTTTTCATCAATATTGGATATTTGCAATGGTAGGTAATTTTCCCTCCACAATCAGCTTATCTAGAGTTTCCAAAAATTCTTCTGCTGCCTTCACATCAGCACTCGGAGATACACTGCTCACTTTCACATTATGTAATGAATAAAATTCCTGAATCATTTAAATCACCCAGAGCTAGCAGTAAATTGAAAGCCGTAGTCGAATCCAGACTTTTCTTTCAACTTTGCAAACAAACTTTTTGCTCTGGCTGTGATCCTCATGGTGCTGAAAGGGATACAGTTCTTCTTCTTTGTGTGTGTGTGTGTGTGTGTGTGTGTGTGTGTGTGTGTGTAAAGAAAGGAATTGTTTATTCAAAAGTTATACAGTTTTTTGAATAATGGCTAAATGTTGTCGTTAAATCTCGAAATCCCTTTAAAACACCCTCCAACACACACAGTCCTGCCTTTCCCCGCTTTGCCCAGTCAGGCCAGTCAGGCCATTCAGGCTTGTCAGGGATGCTGTCCTCCAGGAGGAAGAGAAGTCCAAAGCTCGGCCAGGCAGGCCTCTTCTGATTCCCAGCACCATCAGCTATGTCACCGTGATCTCCAGTTCTTGATCCAAAACCATGGGGCACCTTCTCATGGACCACTAGCAAGCGTCCTCTCTCCCCTTTCCTTCCTGCATGATCTTTGCATCGTTCCCCGTGGCTTGTGGGGAACCATCAATCACCTCTCACACACAGGCACTCTGTAACTCAGGTAGGGGGTGGGGGGTTCCTCCCCAGTTATCTCTTGGGTTTCAGTTGTGCAAACCTTCCTGGTTAACCTTGTTGATGTGCAAAATAACCATCTTGCATATAAGGTATAAAGCTATCTGGTTGTTACTGACATGCAAAATGACTCTCAATGGCCTTGCTCCATGGCAGGTCTGAAGGTAGCCTGTTATTGATATGCAGAGTAACTCTGAAAGGCCCTGATCCATGTGTCCCTTCCCCCATGGAGATCCGCCTTGGGGTGGGGGAGGGAGAATATCTTATCTTTTTCTTGGACACCCCACCTTCTCCACACCATTACAAATCCCCCTTTGGGGGTGGCCCTGTTATAAATCCCCCCTTTCAGACATCCCATTTATAATCTCATAAAGGACAATCAGTGAAGGTCTCATTATTTTCTTGTAACTGCTTCCTGCTGGACATAGCTGCTGTCCTACCTACCCTTCGGTGCGGGGGTCCCTAAAAGGGGGAGGGGTGTGGCAAAAAGGATGGTCTTCCCACGAAGGGAAGGACCTTGTAGAGTCAAGGTCAGTTGGCTGTTACCGGGGAGTGGCAGGCTCCATGTTCAAAGGCTGGCATTACTGGACAGTTGGCATCCTTATCGTATTCTGGAGGTAACAGATTTGGCAAGAGGGTTAGAAGGCACAATTAAACCATAACAACTAAATGACAAAGGCAGGGACCAATTCTTTCCACATTAGGAAAAGAACGGCCTATCCGGAGGAAGGTGTGCAAGGCCTGCCACACCTGTCCAAAGCCCTTTTGCTCACTACACTTTGTTCAGGCTGAGGGGAATATTTTGGGATTTCCCCCCTTTCAGATTTATGGGCGCTTTCTGTCCAAGCCATTAGGGCAGAAAAGGGAAAATCAATGTTAAAGTGAAGCCCACAGATAGCCCTGACACTTCACCAACCCAACTACTTAGTTCGGCCAAACCGTTGAGTCTCGGGGGTGATGATGAAGATGGGCTGCTGAAGTGAGGTCTGTATTGCAACCAGTCACTTAGGTAATAAGGTCACAGGCATATGCCTTATGAAAACAGAAGGAAGAACATACACATTAATTCATAGAACAATCCACAAGCCAGTCTCTGTGCCTGTGACACTCACTGTCTTTTGGGAAGACAGCCAGTTGCAACGCCTTTGCTGAAATGATATTTAACAGTGGTAATTTGACAGGTCCTTCGTGCCTGTAAATTGAACATCTTTAGTGATACTACAAACCCAGTTTCAACTTCCAAATGAAAAGATACTTTCAAGACAGTTAGCCGCACTATTCCGACGTCCAATACTAAGCATTGCACTTTTTCCTTGAACCATGATTTTTCTCCTTAAGATAACCCTCATTGTCATTAAAGGGACTATGAGTCCAGTTTTTCAATTTTGCCTGTTCATTTGCATAAACACACCAAGAGCAGCCTGGATCATCCATGACCCTTGAGTCTGCCTTGTTGGAACTCACACAGGGAACTTTCAGACTGACTTTTTAGACTGCCCCTTGGGGCACAGAAGCTGAGTCGCACACCTGCCATCTGGCTTTGCCTGTACCAGTTGTTTCACTCAAGTCCTCGAGGCTTCCATTGTGCCTGCAGTTTCCTTTTCAGCCATCTTTCAGGAAAGCAACCTTCACTCCTTCCCTGGAAAGATTGTCATGAACCACACAACTGATCAAGGTACCAGGCTTTTGCCCATGGGCTTTCGTTAGTTTCGCAAGTCAATCCAGGCTCCTCACGGCTTTCTGGTGACATCCAGAACCCGGACCTGCCTCCTATAGCCATGACATTCTAGTCAAACTCTTGGCTAACAAAACTACCACTAATGACTAGTCTTATTGGTTTTATGCAAAGAAACCTATGTCATCACTCCCTCCTTCAGAATGCTAAATTCTGGAGGGATGGGGTAGGGAGAAAAATACAAAGTGTGAAGGGAAATCCTCGTCCCTCTGATATTCACCCAGATCGCATTTCCAGCCTTATGCCTTCCTTTCTCACTTTCCTACATAGTGTGAAGTTTTAACCTTCCCTGGGAAACCTCAATTTCCTTTTCAGAACAGATATAGAGCAAAATTCAAAACACAGAGTTCCAGAAGAACAGTACGCAGGTAGAGGCATTCTCTTGCCTCAGTGTGTCCTCTGGTCTCCTGGCAGGGGCATGCCAGTTTACATCCAACTTGAAGCACTCCCTCACCCTTACCAGAGTGTCCACTGACCTCCTGGCAGAGATGTGCCCTCCAGGCCTGGTCTCTTGGCAGCAACATACTCCTTTGCCCCAGGCTGGAATACTCTTGAGCCCTAAATGACCCTTCCTGGGTCCCAGGTGGCGAAGACATTCTCCCCAACTGTTATAGGAGACCTTTCCTAGGTCTTCAGATACAGAAGATTTCTGATCAGAAACAGAACAAAATTCAAACCATATTCCTATAAAATCAGAAAGTATGTAGTTGAGGTTTCCTTCCCTCCAGGTTTAAAACTTTCACAACCTTCATACATGTTTTTACCCATACAGATGTAAGCATAATTCACTTTTAATCGCTGTTCCTTTTCACAAAGGGAAGGACTATACTTAAGCTCAGTATCTGGCAGCTAAAAAGGCCCTAGATTTACAAACACCTGCATAAACTAACAGAATCATTATCACCCTGTATCGGGGTTCACTGTCTTTCTCCAGAAGAGGAATTCCAAGCCTTCCTCTGGAGTGCAGGTCCAGCTTTCCCCTTCAGCATCAGCCACACCAGCAGGGTCTATGTTCCCCTTAGGTGGTGCCCATTTCACTCATGCGTGGTGAATCCAGGGCTTAATTCCCGTCAGCTTCAGGGAAGAATGCGTTGTCAATAGGACATTGTAGGGACCAGTCCATTATTCAGACAGTTGGTGTTCAGCACCTTGAGTCTTCCAGGTTTTTAGTAAGACTCGGTCCCCTGACTGGAACGGGTGCAGGGGTTCATCAGATGGGTAGACAGACCTACAACTTGAGCAAACTTGTGCAAAATGGTTAGCGTTTGCCCTAAATGTTGTGCATATTGCTTAATTCTTGCCTTGTGCTCCAAGTCTAGAGGGGGTGTTCCTAAACCAGAGATTTAGAGGGGGTTCCCATAAACTATCTCAAAAGGGCTCAATTTGAGCCCACTTCTGGGTGCCACCCTAATTCGGAGCAAAGCAATGGGGAGTGCCTGGTCTCATTTTAAATGTGTTTCCTGGCATATTTTTGCCAGGGTCTTCTTTATCGTGCGATTCATTTTCTCAGTCTCCCCCACGGATTGTGGTCTCTACGATGCATGCAAATTCCATTGTATCTGTAGTGCCTGTCCAACCTTCTGGGAGATCTCTGAAGCGAATGATGGTCTGTTGTCACTTTGAATGCTTTGGGGAAGTCCAAACCTAGGAATTATTTCTCTAAGTAACAGTTTTGCCACCTCAGTTGCCTTTTCAGTCCTAGTGGGGTTTACCTGTACCTATCCAGAAAAAGGGTCCACAAAGACCACCAAGAATTTAGAATTTCCCCTGGTTTTAGGCATTTGTGTGAAGCCCACCTACCAGTCCTCGAATGGACACATTCCTTTATATTGTACCGCCTTCTCCATGAGGACATGCTCCATCTTAGGGTTGTTTTTGGCACATGTATGACAGGCTTGGCTTATCCTCTGGACAGTTCTTTGCAAGTAAGGGTCTTTTAAATGTGGTATAATGAAGTCCATTAAAGCATCTCTTCCATAGTGAGTGCCTTCATGTAGGTGTTTGAGGATGGGATACACTAGAGCCTCAGGGAGTTAAATCGTACCATGAGCATTGACCTTCCACATAGAATTGGGATCGGTGTTAGTGAATCCCCATTCACAGGCCCGTTCCTCATCCTGTTCTGTGCAATAAGGTTTAAACATCTGACCCTCTAAAGTCCAGATGGGGGACCAGAGCCCCTAGGCGTGGTAGCTCCTTGGATGTCTGTCTTGCTGCTTTATCAGCAATTTGGTTTCCCTGACTTGTTTGGGAGCTATCCCTCTGGTGTCCTGGGCAGTGCATTACTGCCGCCTGGTCTGGTACATTCACTGCCTCTAGCAATAGTAAAATCTCCTCTACATGCTTAACACCCTCGTTCCCTGAGGTTAAGAGTCCTCTCTCTCCCCATCTTGCTCCATGAGCATGGACTACCATGAAGTTTCACTAAAAGTCCCTAGATTCGAATGAACATCCAGCAGCTTTCTGAAGCTTATACTTTGCAAACACCTTGTAACACAGATGGTCACCCTTGGACCCCAGTTCATGACCTTCATAACCAGAGCCATCCCTATCAGAACCAGTTGCACAGAGAACCCATCTGGTGCATTTCCCACACAGTGGCATAATCTGAAGAGCGCACTTAGCCTACCGCCTGGCCCAGTTCCAAGATGGTGGTGCCCAAGCATGACCCATCCTCCATGGTAGAGTACTTACGTGGCCTAAGGGATGTACTTCTGTGTCTGGCCTTTAATCCAGGTCATTAGAAGTTTCTCCATGTCTGAGATAGGTCTTTCTCAAAGTTTTGCAAGTCTTGTTGCCATCAATGAATCATATCCTTTAAATAGTTTCCAACACTTTTTTCCTCCAAGATTGTAGCTGTGGGGAAATGAGACATGCCTGACTGGCGGGCAATAACTATTGCAGTCCTTAATCACTTCAAATTTCATTCCAGGTCAATCACTTGATGTGGCCTCTTACTGACAATTATAGCAATGGATTTTGTACACTTAGGGGCCATGGTGAACAAAATAACATGAGATATAATCAAGCACAAGAAAAAGGATGCAATCAAGATATGCAGTAAATACAAGATGTATGATACTGCTGGAAGTGTACCACTGCATATTGTTTCACAGTAGACTTTCTTTTTTATAGCATAAATTAAAAAGTATAGTATAGCAAATACATAAATCAGGAACATAGTTGTGTATTATCATTATTAAGTATTATGTACTGTACATAATGGTATGTGCTATGATTTTATACAACTGGCAGCACGATAGGTTTGTTTGCATCACCATCAACACAAACACATGACTATGCATTGAGCTATAACATTACTACAACTATACTGTCACTAGGTGACAGAAATTTTCAGCTCCATTATAATATTATGGGACCACCATCATATATGGGGTCTGTTGTTGATGGAAACATTCTGTCACAAGTTGCATTCTGCCTGACCATATCTGTAAATGAGAATTTCCTGCTTCATAAATATACTATTTTCTTCACAAAGTTCTCTGTTTGCAAACAGTTGTTGTATAAAGAGGTAGCAGTACTGTAGCAACCCAGTGAGCTGTCAACTCTTTGAGTTATAATTCAATGGAATTGAATATTATTGTATAACTTTGATAGTGAGATACTACTTTTAATTATTTTTGTAATGACATATTTCTCCCAGTGAGCATGGTTTTAAATCCAAACATTATGATTAGAGACCACTCAGAGCCAAGCCAAGCTATATTGCAGCCTGTGACCCCCCTCAAAATCAATATTATTATCCTATCTTTATTTTCATTTAGATATTTTGATCATCATGAATCTTTGCATTAATTTTGATTCTTTAAATATTGTATTAAAATATTATTTATCTTTATTACTGAGTTTTTTGTACTCCTCACTCTTAAGTTTCACAGAATAACTAAGTGTTTCATTCACCTCACTCTAGTCCCAGGTTTTAGCCACACCTAACTTTGAGAGAGGATGGGGAAGTACAATTCTATGTTGTATACTAAAAGAAAAAAAAGAAAGAAAGAAATGAGGGAAAAGGGTGAGTTGTGCTAATGATTAATATGTCTTGGTAAAGTAATAGGTTCTAACGTGGAATTGGCCAATAAAGGAAAAGCAATACAGCAAACTCAGAGGATCACTCTATTCTTCATCAAATAAAATATTCCTCATCAAATCATTAGAAAATATAACTCCGCGGATATATGGTTTATAGTTCCATCGCTTATAAGTGTATTTTTCCCTAGCTGTCTGACTGGCTAATTTTACTCCGAAAAATTTTTATTTAGAATTCAGGGTATGATAATTTTTGTTTTCCCCAGATGAGATGTAATAATTGCATTGTTGTTACCTAGAACTCCCTGTGGATGTTTAGTATTTCTTTAAATTGACTTTTTCATGTGCTCGAAAATGCTTACCTTAACTCAGTTTCCTTTGGGTTTTAGCATATTTTGATTTGTTACTCCCAACTCATCATGATTTTTCTCTATCTGACTAGCAAAAACCAACATTCAAGGGATAGCGAAAAAGTGCACAGAATTTTGAAAGTATCTGGCTTTTTAAATAATTATCTTAATAACACCCCCTCAAGGGTGTTATTAATGGTTCCCAATGTCCTCTAGGATTGTGTATTAAAATGCTGTAGAGACTTTGTATTCCATAATACACACATAATTTCTTCTTTCTGAGGAAGTATTATGAATGTGTTCAGTGATGCATTTTTTTAGCAATATTGGTTATTAAAAACTGCTTAACAAAAAAATGTTAGCTAGTGTAGCACTTACGTATTTCATCAGCTTTATCAATGTGACAAGCTCTTCATGAAACTTTAAGGTCTAGTAATAGTTTTAATGACAGAAAAGAAAAAACATCCTAAGGAAAGTACTAAATCTCAGAACACATTTTTTTCTGTATAATCTTCCTTTCTGTGTAACTGTGGTGAACAGAACTGTGTGCTTGGTTTATCTACCACAACTTTTACATCAGCAATAGCTGTTTTTTCTGAAGGGCCAGAAAATTTTAACTCATCATAACATTAATTCTCTCAGTTTCTGACTCCAAAGTAGAAACATGAATGCTCAGCCATAATGTGTGCGGCCTCTTGTACTTGCTAGGAGGCTCTGAGAGAGAGATGGTATCAGGGGAGATTTAAAGAAAAAAAATACTTGCAATTTTATGTCTTTATAGGCAACATACTACAGTTCTGTCATTTGAGAGATACTCTCCAAAAGTAATTTTCTTACTATTTAAATGCTTATTTTCTTTTGCAGGGAACACTTTTTAGTGTATTTTGAATAGGATTAGATCCTGTAACAGTTCAGGAAATGTGAGACACCTCCTTTATTTCTTTAACTTACCTTTTCAAATGAGTATAAATTAATAAAATATATCTTATAAATAATATTTGAGATAATTTGAAACTGTGTGGCCTTAGGATACTATGTAAAAATTTTCACTGCAATATTTTGTCCTGAACAGTTATATGAACTCAGCATAATAAATGGAATGTTTTCTATGCCATAACTCATTTTCTAAATGGAGTCCAGCGACCCTCCATCCTTGCAAGAGACCTAAAATGATATTACTTGACCTAGAGTCACTGACTAAGGAGTATCAGTCTCATTTGGATTTGCACTTAATTTAGTTTGTGGACAAATAATAGTCAATATATTTTTAATTAACTGGTTTGTCATATGATCAAGATAGGAGCCTTATATATGGGATCTGTCCAGAAAAAGTCCAGCCACTTTTAACAAAACTAGAACAATTCGTGACACATCAGTATAACTTGGCAGCCAAGGAGAGTGGGCTGGAATGTGCATGTGTGAACAATGATGACTTCACTGTACTAGTCAGTGGGGGCAGTAGATGCTGTTGAGTGAGCATGTGTACCGCGTGACTGGTGCATCCAAATGACTGAGTGAGCAGAGCAATGAATCTATATTAAATTTTGTGTTAAGCTTGATCACTCCTCCACGGAAACTACTCAGGTAATTCAGAAGGCCAAAGACATGGGAAACTGCTGATGGGCAGCTTCCTCATGGCAACAGAACCACTCATGCATCACGTCTCATGCAGAGTTCTTTGGCAGAACATCAAATCACCCAGCTGACTCAGCCCCCTTACAGCCCAAACTTGGTGCCATGTGACTTCTGACTTTTCCCAAAACTAAAATCACCTTTGAAAGGAAGAGATTTCAGACTGTCAATGAGATTCAGGAAAATACTATGAGGCAGCTGATGGTGATTGGGAAAACTGTGTGAAGTCCCATTGTACCTTCTTTGAAGGGGACTGAAGCATCATTATCCTATGCTCAATGTCTCTTTTATCTTGTATCTTCTTCAATAAATGTCTCAATTTTTCATAGTACATGGCTGGATACTTTCTGGACAGAACTCATGTATGTATGCGTTTATTTTTTTTAATGCAAAATTTTGTTAATATAATTTTCAGAGGGGAAAACTAAATTATTAAAGGTAATGCCACAATAGTTAAGGCAAAATTTTAAAGAGTGACCAGACATAATGATTTTACTCTTAAGAGGAAGAATATATATCATTATATATTTACCTATTTATAGATTTACCTATTTTTATCTAACCAAAAATATTTGAAAGCTTAAGATTGGCTTTTTTTTCCTATTAAATTCTTCTGGCAAAGAATGTTTCTTTTTTTTTTTAAGTTAAAAGACATACAGTTAAATTTCTTCCTGGAAAAAATATGTATTTGTTTGCATTTGTTTAGATAAAAGGAAGTTTCCATAAATTCACCTTGTTTTAGCCCATTTTTGCCATGACTTTAAACCACAGTTTCCATTACAAATTGTTCCCATGTCCTCCACAGCATTAATGTGACACCCACGTAGAAATATTTTACTTAAGTGAAAAATGGAGCAACTAAAAGGAAAAAAGAGTTCTGAAAGGGTTTCTACAATAGCTAGTTCGTTGAAACTAAAACTTAGTTGGGCTATTTATCTCTGCTTTTCTTCTAGCTCTTTCTTTCCCATGTGGTCAGTTAATGAAAAAATAGAATATGGATAGAATGTAGGCACTAATGATAGCATGTATTCTATTCTGCTTTATAGTTTATAATACACTTTTATATACATTATCTGCTTTCATCTTTATAACAATCCTTGAATAGTCTATTATTCTCATTTTATAACTGAGTAAATAGGGGAACAAGTTGATCTTTCCTAAGGGCTAACAATGACTCACTATCTTCCTCAGAAAGGTGAGGGCGTGAGGGTGCTGAGCCGAGGGCTGGAATCTTGAGATTCTGGATCAGAGCACAGTGCCCTCAAACAGTAGTTTTTGAGATCTCATAAGATCTCATTACCCCGTCAACTTTTCTCAATATTTCCCAAATTTGAATTGTGAAAATGTTTTAGGGGGAGATGTTTTCTAGAAGAATTTTATTTTAGTGAAATAAAAAACCAAAAGATCATATTCTGGATTATTTTTATCCTAGCCTTACACAAGCACTGTGCCGTAATGCCAACGGATTTTTTTGTGTTGCTAGTTATAACGGCAATGTCCCCAGTTAGTGTAAAAGGAAGTATAAATAATGTATCCCCACTAAATGAAGGCCAAATGGCACCGAGGTACATTGCACAAGGGAAGGTTTCATTACAGTTCAAATGGAGAACCGCAGAGGTGAGTGATGAGCCGCAAGCACCGAAGGGCAGCGTGATAAAACACTGGCAAATCTGCGTGGCAGCGGTCAGTGCCACGCTTCCATTACCAACAGTTACACGCTATCAGAAAAGCAACATCGATTACATGGCAAATCAATGCTGTAAATTTGAATTTCTTTCTTTTTTTATGCTTTTAATTTATAGATGTATTCTGGTGTTATAACTGAATGATACAAAATTATTCATAGATTTATGTTATCTCTTCCTCTCTCTATACACACAATGATGGAAATTAAGTTACCCTTGTGATAATTCAGCATGTTACTATGCAAATAGGGAAATTGAAATCAAGAAGTATTTTGTTCAAGGCAATTTCACAGTGATTGATTAACTTAGAAAGTGTGTTCCCTGCTTCACAGTCAAGTGCCTTTCTGATATCAACTTCTTTCATAGGTAATAGGTTGTATAAAAAGAGAAACAGAAAAGTTAACAACAAAGGTCAAGCTATTGGCTAAGAAGGAACAGTACTTGAGCTCAAATCATTTCACTCCAATTCAATGACCAATTCAGGGACTTAAATTAGGTTCTTTCTCAATAAGCAATGATGGCCTAAGGTGTTATATCTATGGAGGCATTGCCAGTTTACAGCATTTTGGTAGCAAGTCTCAAGTTAAAGCTGTGGCTTTTCACTCTGTGTTGCTTCAAAAGTCCTCTTTTAAGCTTCAAGGGCCTTAAGGGAATACTGTAGGAGGGCATTTAATGAGTCAGGATCTAGTCCCCTCCAATTAATCAGGTACACTTTGTTTTATTTGCTTTATAGCATATTTAACTTACATTTATGATCTCATTTGATAAAAATGCTCTGAAGCTTATGTTTGTATGTAAAATACTAATTTAGGAAAATAAATCTAGTGGAGATATTTTGCATGAGGTAAAATATTTCAAATCATTCTATTGGTGTGCTCTTCATCATAAAAACTGTTGCATATTTTACCTTTTGAAATGTAGATAAGTTGATAAAAATCCCAATTAACTAATGGCTACAATAATGTGCATCTGCTAAAAGAAAGTAAAGATGCCTTCTTCTTTTGGTTTCATATAACCCTTGTCTAGATTTACTTTGCTAGAAATTATACTTGCAACTTCTGTAGTTAAATAATATTTTCAGATGACTCAAAATGAAAAGGCATAAGATGACAGGCTTATATAGAAAACAATTCAATATATTATTATGACCAGCATGTGAAAATTACCCAGAACTCCGTTGTTATTGACTAGAGGAACTCCATGCTGTTGTCAAGGAAACAGCCATATAAAACTAGATTTTTGCCTTTTCTTATTAATTTTAATAAAAAGCTTGACTTATTCTTCGCTTTTTTTAGTATAATATAAATACTAAATACATATTAAGCCATTCATTATAATATATTGAAAACCGAGAACTAATAACTTCATTAATGTATTTAATACTTTATTAAAATAAAATACAAAAAGGAAGTATAATACATATATTACCATTACATATAAATTCCTGTATCACAAAATATTTTAATATATTTTTCATTAATTTTAATATATTTAATTATTTATTTTTAATTTAAAAAATAATTTTATGGGGATGGCACTGATTTAAAAAATTATATAGATTTGAAGTATACAATTCCATAACACATCATTGTATAATACATTTATGCCCACCACCCTTCCATCACCATACAGGGTGGGCAAAAGTAGACCTATAGTTGTTCTTTTGGAAAATAATACAATAATAATAATACAAGAATAAACCATTTCATGTACTGACAACTGTAAACCCACTTTTGCTTCACCTCTTTTTTTCTGAACTAAAATATTCACTGAGCATAAAAAAGCAAGGTAGAAAAAATTTTAAATTAAGTTTAACGGATTTTTTTCCTAAAAAAAAGATTAGTGGACTATATAATATTATTAGGTTCGTATAGAATTCCTCTACCTAGGCAATTATTTTTAGGGTTTTCCTACAAAATGTTCCCAAAATCTAATGCAAGTCAACAGTTTATTAGTATTTAAAATTTTCTGATGGAAATTTCAGATTTAGGTAAATTTCAGGTGACAGTGCCATAATATGACAGATCATGACGTTAAGCTTTTATTGGAGTGTAATTATGACTCAGAGTCCACTGATATCCAGACTATTTGCTACAAATTTCTTAAATTTTTATATTAATCTTATTAGCTGTGTATACCAGGATATTCCATTTTCATTTTAATCAACACCAATTACTTATCATTAAATGAGAAGGTAAAAAACCATGGCTGGACAAATATCTCTATAGGTTTACTATCAATCAGTGATAAAATTAAATTTCAGTATTTCATCAGTTTTCTGTTTTAGATGAAGTCATAGATTGAGTAAAGTCTATCTGAAATATCAGCAATATATAAGGCCTGTTTGGAAAAAGTCCAGCTATTGTTAATATAAGAGAACGGTTTGCATGCCATCGATGTAACCTGGCAGCCCAGGAGAGTAGACTAGAATGCACATGTGTGAACAATGACGACTTCACTGTACTAGTCAATGGGGGCAGTAGACACCATTGAGTGAGCATGTATACCGTGCGGCTATCACATTCAAAATGACTGAGTGAGTAGAGTGACAAATCTGCATCAAATTTTCTGTTAAGCTTGAATGTTCCTCCACAGAAACTATTCAGATGATTCAGAAGCCCAAAGCTATGGGCAACTGCTGATTGGCAGTTTCATCATGATAATGTACTCACTTATGCATCACATCTCGTGCAGAGTTTTTTGGTGAAACATCAAGTCACCCAGGTGTCTCAGCCATCCTACAGCACAGATTTGGCGTCCTGTGACTTCTGGCTTTTCCCAAAACTAAAATCACCTTTTAATGGGAAGAGATTGCAGACCATCAATGAGATTCAGGAAAGTACTATGGGGCAGCTGCTGATGGTGATTGGGAGAACCATGTGAGGTCCCAAGGTACCTACTTTGAAGGGGACTGAGGCATCATTGTCCTATATACAATGTTTCTTGTATCTTGTATCTTCAATAAATGTGTCTATTTTTTCATATTACATGGCTGGATACATTCTGGACATACCTCATATATCAATTACAAAGAAATACTGTTTTTTCATGTTATCGAAATGCTGACATAGTTGAATATACAAATACTATCTATTTTTAAAGTTGAGATAATAACAAAGAGGGCCAAATGTATGTGACCACTTTTGCTTCAGGCCCAACCAGTTGGTGGAGAGAAAAAGGTCACAAAACAACTCTCATGTGTAACATAATTCCCAGATCTTCATCTAAAGAGCTTTCCCTCTGGTACAAAGTGGGTTTTTGAGTTATCTCCCTGGTGCTCTCAAAATGCCAATATGTCCCCATCATTTCTTTTCCAGTTAGAGTGCTATTCCCAAGATGTAAGTTTTGGGTTTGTCATTAATGACGACTGCTGATCTGGAAGACACTTAACACTGATTCCATCAATCTAATCGTTTACTGAGAGCTGGACTACAAAGTAATCTGAGACAATTGTTCCTTTGCTCTAATCCTGACCATTGTCTAAATACCTTGATTCACGCTGTATACTAATGAATGTCTTCTTCATCAAGTACAAACAAGTGACTTAAGAGCAGCCTATCAGCCTCAGAAGTTTTACTTATTGTTTCTCCTTTGAGAGTCCTCAGGTCTTTCTGTAAATAGTTCCCAAATTATGTTAACTGGTATGGACTGAATTACTAAACCCCCCCCCCAAATTCATATATTGAAGCCCTAACTCCCAGTGTGACTATATAAGGAGACAGAGCCTATATGGAGATATCATAACTAATGTTAAGTGAGGTCATAAAAGTGAGGCCCTAATCTATTAGGACTGGTGCTCTTATGAAAAGGCGAAGAGACAGCAGAGTTCTCTCTCTTTGCCTGTGAGGACACAGTGAGAAGACAGCCAGGAAGACAGCTCTCACCAGGAACAACTACCAGAACCTTGATCTTAGACTTTCCAGCCTCGAAGATTTTGAAAAAATAAATTTCTGTTGTTTAAGCCACCGACACAGTCTATAGTATTTTGTTACAGCAGTCCAAGGAGACTAAAGCTTTGACCAACACCTCACTGGGACAGTATTATATGTCTTTAGCTCTGCTCATTCGGTCATCCCCTAATACATACGTGTGTGTGTGTGTGTGTGTGTGTGTGTATGTGTGTGTGTATGTAATGTAATTGGTTAGGTGGGAAAGAAGGTCATATAAAATAGCTTTAACTTTACCAATTATTTTCTTATTAACCCAATACCATAGGTAAAATCAGGCTTATTTAACTGAAAGAATTTCTACCTTTCATCTCTCCCTCCAACAACTCTTCACTCCTGAGTATTCTATAAACTACTACTTGATTAAGTGTTCCTAAAATGTGGTTTTAATTAAGCATTCACTTTATTACCAATTGTGAATCATAGGCCTAGAATGGGTCATATCCAATTTTTCATTCTGGCACCCAAGCTCTGCCCCTAGATGGCCTTCCATGAATAGTTAGTCTTACTTATGATGTTTTTTCCAATACATTTCTTTAATAAGGTTGACATCCTCATCTTAAAAATAATATTTATTCTCATAATAAATATTTTATTTATTTATTTACTTTATTTTTAAAATCAAGTAATATATTAAGTGTCAAACATTCATTATGGTGTCTGGGATATATTAAGTATTCAGCTAACAGTTATTACAACTATTCATACTGACTTCTATACATGTATTATTGTTTTCTAATTATAACAGATATTTCTTGAAAATTCAATAAGTACTAAAATTTAGTGTCAACTTTAACCCTATCAAAAGATATGCATTAGTCACTTTTTCCTTACCATTTTATACATTAAGAAAACTGTGCTAAAAAAAGGGTTATGTAGTCAGATGGGTACTAGATTTATCAGGGTGATCAGTTAATAGATTACATAATGACTAATCACTGGGTTGTACACATGAAACTAATATGATATTATGTCAACCATAATTGGAAAATAAAAAATTATTTAAAGTTAAAAAAAATAAAGATTATGTAACTTACCCAAAGCCACAAAGAAGGAACAGCAGAGTAAACAACTGAACCCAGGCGGTTTGGTACCAGTCTGTGTGCTTAATTACTACTTCCTGTGTCCACTTCTTCTGTGTGCCCTCTCATATTTTTTCTGACATATTCCTGAATGCTTTACCTTATCTTTTTATAAAACCAAGATTTATATTTTCTTAATGTTAGCTAAAAAGTCATCTCTTTCATCATATCTCAACACATTGGTCTTTTCATTTGTATTATTATATAGGATCAGAATACTAGCACCATGTAACAGTTACCTCTATATTATATTCTTACAAATATATAATTAAAGGTTCCTCAATTTGAATGTAAACTCTTAGTGGCATGGGCCACTTTTTGTTTTTTAAGATGTCTGAAAGCATTAGCTATAAAAAAAGTTTAATTGGAGCACATTTACATGAAGAATTTCTGTTATCAAAAGATGCCAATAAGGAATGGACAAGGGAAGCCAGAACATGAGAGAAAATATTTCCAACACAAATAACTGACAAAAAGCTGTGTCTGTAATATATAAGAACTATAAAAATTAAGAAGACAAACAACTTACTATTGTAGTAAATTGGGTAAGAGATCTCAATAAGCACTTCACAAAAGAGGATATCATATTGGCCAATAAAATGTGAAAAGCTGATCAACTTCATTAGTCATTATGAAAATGCAAATGAAAACCAAAATGAACTAGCACGACCTACTTGTCAGAATGGTCAAAATTTTAAAAGCTAATTAAATCTGGTATTGCTCAGGGTGTGGAACAACTAGAACTCTCAAAATTTTCTAGAACCAATTTTATTTCCAGGTATATGTGTATTATATATCTTTTATATATAGTTATGTAATATTACCCAATCAAAATGATTCAAAATAAAGCACAACAGAACATAAGCAAAAATATTTTAGCATCATTATTTATAATAGCACCAAATTAAAAGCAGTCCAGTGTCTATTAATGGTAGAATGTATAAATAATTTCTGGTATATTCAAACCACATACATTCACACAGTACTGAAAACAAATGAACTATAAGTTTACGCAACAAGCACAATAAGGTTTAAAAATGTAATACAGAGTAAAAGAAGCCAGACTCAATATATGTTATGCGATTCCATTTATACAACCTTAATTTTAAAACAGTTTAAACCAATCTATTGTGTTGAAAATCAAGATGCTGTTTCCATTAGGGGAGAAAAGTGGGTATTGTTCAGATGGAACAAAATGGGGTCTTTTGAGATCATGGTAGTATTTTCTTTCTTGACCTGGGTGGTATTTACATGGGTGTTGGTTCTCTGAGCTGTACATGTATGCCCTGTGTGGTTTTAAATATGTATATTTTATTTACTTTGGTTTTTTTAGTTTTATTTTTATTGTTTATACTGTGACAGTTGTTCCCAGTTTTTCTCCCTTTCCTCACCTCCACCGAGCCCCACCCTCTCCCTACCCCAAGCCAATGCCTATATTGTTGTCCATGTCCATGGGTTGTGCATGAATGTTTTTTGGTTAATCCCTTCACCATCTTTCACCTCGCCCTCTCCCTCCTTTCCGGCAGCTATCAGTCTGTTTTATGTATCTAAGCTTCTGTTACTATTTAGTTCTTTAGTTTATTGTATTCATTAGATTCCACATATAAATGAGATCATGCGATATTTTTCTTTCACTGACTGGCTTTATTCACTTAGCATCATTTTCTCCAGGTCCACCCAGGCTGTTGCAAAATGTAAGATTTCCTTCTTTTTTTACTGCTGCATAGTATTTTATTGTGTAAATGTACCACAGCTATTTTATTCACTCATCTACTGATGGGCACATAGCTATGCTATTTCCAAATCTTGGCTATTGTACATAGTGCTGCTATAGACATAGGGGTGCATATATTTTTTTGTATTGGTATTGCAGGATCCTTGCAGTATATTCCCAGAAGTGGAGTTCCATTTTTAATTTTTTAAGGATACTCCAAATTGTTTTCCGCAGTGGCTGCACCAGTCTGTATTCCCACCAACAGTGCACTAGGGTTCCCTTTTCTCCACAACCTTGCCAACACTTATTGTTAGTTGATTTATTGATGGTAGCCATTCTGACTGGTGTGAGGTGATATCTCATTGAGGTTTTAATCTGTATTTCTTTGATGATCAGTGATGTTGAGCATTTTTTCATATGTCTACAGGCACTCTGTATGCCCTCTTTTGAGAAGTGTCTATTCAGGTCTTTTCCCCATTTCTTAATCAGGTTGTTTGTCTTCCTGGTATTGAGTTGTATTAGTTCTTTGTACATTTTGGAGATGAAACCCTTGTCAGGTGTATCATTGGTGAAAATGTTCTCACGTACAGTGGGTTCCGTATTTGTCTTGCTGATGGTTTCTTTAGATGCATAGAAGGTTTTTACTTTGATACATTCCCATTTGTTTATTTTCTACTTCATTTCCAGTGCCTTACAAGACAAGCCGGTAAAAATACTTCTATGTTGATATCTGAGGTTTTGTTCCCTATATATATTTTACCCAAATTAGTTCAAAGCTAATACAAAATAAAGTTCAGCTAAAGAAGATATGAAACAAGCCCTACAACTCCAGTCTGGCATGTGACACCAAAAGTGACTGAGTTGAGCAAAGGAGGAAGCAAACTGTAAATAATTCTTAGAAATGTAGAGTGACCTGTAAGCAGAAATGTTTTCAGTCCTATCGAAACAGAATGTTTTGAGGTTAAAAATATAAAAATGTAATTATAATATGGGACTCAAGTACTGAACTGTGTTAACCAAGACTTGAAAATTAGTTTGTTATAAGGAGACACTAAAAATATTTTACTTGCAAAATTCCTCACACTACATATTATGTGAGTGTGTGGGTGAGGGGTTCTGTCTCAATGGCTACTAAATTGTTTAACCGATTATTATAGACAAAAGGATGACTCTGAGAAACATGATGAATACTACAGCAAAATTGTCAAATGTACCTATCTTTATTAGGGATGATAAACAACAACTGCCAAATGCTGTTCACATAAAAATAGAAAGTTAAAAATTTCCTTAAAAAAAAAAAGACCTTGAGAGAGAGAAAAAGGTGTGGGTCAGTGAGTAGAGGAGAGAGGAGAGAGAACTTAAAAAAAAAAGTCATCATTACCAATAACAAAAAGCAACCCAAAGCAAAATATAAAAGAACAAAGGGCAGACTATGGCAAGTGTGCCTGTTAAGGGAGTCAATGCTGTATGTAAGGATAAACTATATAAAAGAAAGATACTCAGATATAATTAAAAATAAAACTTCCTAATTTAATTCTCTACTGACAAGACCCACATAAAGAGTATAACAGAATGGTAAAGAATAGATGAAAACCTTTAGCCTAAATAAATAAAAACAAAGTTGGGATGGTTAGATCATTTTACACAAGTTACTCTTAGAACAAATAACTAAAAGGAGCTTATATAAGAGAATATAATAGTTATACAAACATACAAAAGAAGATGGTGCAGTTATGAACTTTATGCATAAAGTAATGTACTATCAATAGGTTTATAGGGAAATAACTGAGAAGTCAACTCAAGAAATGGAGTTAAAGAGGGAGACTTAATATTTCTGTTAGCCTTTTAATAATAAATGAGCAAAGATATATTATTTGAACAGTACTATTAATAAAGTTAAATGAATTGATATGTAGTAAAGGATGTTTAAAAAACAGGATTGTCAAGCATCACTAAAGATATCAAGGTGCAATCAAACTTTTCCTCTTCTGTCAAAAGGCAACATGCCTAGGGACACCTTAGAGATAAGTTTTTATAAACCTACAGGGTACACAATCTTATTCAAAATTTTCTAATTATTTAGAAGAAAAACATGAAAAAGTTTAAATGAGTCATATATATGAATATTAAATAATATAATTAAAAATAGTTCATCATTAATGAAGTTTTATCAGTTTTATTCTAGAAGTCTACTAATGTAATACATCAACAAAAACGAAATCCAATATTCATTTGTCATAAAAGTTATTAAGTTGGGAAAAGTAAACTGGAAAGTCTGCTTATAAACGACATAAGCAATCATCATTCTCAATAGTAAAATTTAAGTCACATTTTTTAATTAAAATAAGGAATAAGACAAGTGTGTAAAAATCACTTCTATTCAACATATTACTATGTGCTGTAGTGAAATGAAACAAAAAATGAGTTATAAATCTCCCATATTTGTAGATAATATGTCTCCACATATAAAATAATCAAAATGGATTTGCAGACAATTTAAGTAACTATAAAGACCATTCATTAATACTACTACATTCAAAAACATTGTAAAAAATATCTGTGGCTTTCTTTACATCAAGTAGAGCTATTTAAAAATGTAAAAGACTCCAGGAAGATGTAGATGTACTTTTTCTGCTAAGTACAACTGATTCTCCCACTCAGTCAATGTAGACAAAGCATTGAAAAAGTGATACATCCGTTCATGATAAAACTTCTCGAAATAATAGGAGTAGAGGGGAACCTCTTCAAATTATGAAGAAATTTAGATAATTCTACCATGGTGTACTCGTCATACACCCCACCACCAAGTGAATTTAAAAAATAACTCTCTTGCTGGGGGCTGGAAGAGGTTAGGAGGTGGAGGGGTTGAGGGAAAAGGAAAAAAGGCTCATGGACGTGGACAACAGTGTGGTGATTGCTGGGGGGAGGGGAGTATAAGGGGACTAAATGGTAATAGGGAAAAAATACAATAAAGATTAAATTTTAAAAAACTTCATTAAGCAATTCTCTTTGACCTAAGGCTTATTTAAAAGTCTATTGTATAATTTCCAAGTGCTTTGAGATTTTTATGCTATCTTTCTATTATTGATTTCTAGTTTGATTCCTTTATGGTTAGAAAACATATTGCATACACACATTCCATAATTAACATGCCCAGTTATAAAAACACAATACTTATACAAGTTGTGTGAGTGGTACAAATATAGTTGTCAAGACTGTGTGGTCTGGGCAGGGTGACTCGCATATAGATGAATGGGACAAAATAGAGAACCCAGGAATATAACCCCCATATATGCCAAACTGATTCTTACAAAAGTGAAGAAGCAATTCTTTGTAAGAAAGACAAACTTTTCAACAAATAGTCCTGGAACAATTAGACATTCATAATAAAAAACACTGAACATCTATTAAGCTTAGAACTCCTATTAAAACTAATTCAAAGTAGGCCATGTATGTACATGTAAAATATAAACTATTAAACTTTTATAAAAGAAAAACAGGAGATAATCACATAATTTTGAGTGAAAAAGAATTTGTGCTTTACTCTATACAAAGTTCAAAAGTATTCAAACTATTTTTTTAAAATTACTATATTTAGTTTATATAAATATATATATATAGAATGCATTTATAAAAATGTACAGGAGACTGATACATTTCAAACAGAGGATGGTGGTTATGTTTACAGAAAAAAATAAGAGAGGAGAACGGAATTAGGGAGGTATACACATCAGGTTTCAAATGAATATTTAGTGCTCTTTTAAAAATTAAATATGTAAAATAAATTTGACAAAAATGTATTAAACATAAAATTACTTGGCAGGTACATATATGTTCATTATATTATTTTTTACAACTTTCCATACTTTGCCATTATCACAATGAAAAGGTTAAAATACTTAACAACCAATGTGATAAAACTGAAAAAAATGAAAAAGCACTATAAATTATAATTGTTTTAAAAAAGTAACTCTTAAAAAATCTAATGTTTTTGTGTTTCTCCAAAACCATTACTAAACTAAAAAAATTGAAAACAAGATTGAATGTGGAGTTATTTAGATATGTGTTCTCTACACATGGTAAAGCAATATCACAAGGCAATTCAATATAATATAATCAAATATTTTAATTTAAAATTTTTATACATATAAAAAAACTATCCACTCTGTGGTGGGGTGCATGACTGAGTACACCCTGGCAAAATTGTCTATACTTTGTGTCCATGGAACAGGAGGCACTGACAAAAGAAATAACTATAATAGAACACTTTAGAATAGCTTAATTATGTTAGACTTCACTGACTTATTTTAATGTTTGCTTTCCATTTATTTTTGACTAGAAAAATGATGTTTACAACATATTTCCAGATAGTGGTTGTTTTAAAAACAAGATAATTTACTTAAGCTAAGTGCTCATCTTTTTAAAAGTAATACTCAATATAATGTATACAGGATGGTTTCAAACAAAAGCTTATTTTTATAACCACAGTATAACATGGTTATACTATGACACTTGCCAATAAATATTGATTTTTATAAATACAAATAATTGGTGCTCAATAAATACTTCATAAAAATCAAAGTTGTTTTTTTTTTTACTTTAGCTGGTCTAGTGTAGTTATATATCATTGTGGTATGATTTGCATTTTCTGGATGGCCAATGATGTTAAAAATCTTTTTGTGTGCTTATCTCCTCATCTACCATCCATATCTTTTTTTTTTTATAAAATGGGTTTTGCTTTATTTTAAAATTAGGTTTAGTTTGTTTCCACTGAATTTTGAGAGTTCTTCATATATTCTAGTACAAGACCATTGATTCACAAACTGACTCCTGTACATGGTGGGTGAAAAGAGACCCAAACAGAGGCTGATGACTCCAGGTTGATAGGTGGCAGGTTTAGTACGGGAGGGAGCTTATATCCAAATCTTGTTTTGGGCAACCACAAGATAAGTAGATCTCCCAACAGGACCACCAGAATCTTAAAATTTTATGTAGAGAACTTAACTTGGCTCAGTCATGTATACCATACAGATGGCCTCAGGAGCACATTGCTCTCCCAAGGCTGTGTCTTTGAAATGAATCCCACTGTGGGAACATTGGGCAGAACACACGTTCGAAGGACAGGGGAGGGGCAAGGAGCTTCCAACAGCCTGAATCCAGCTCGAAGGTCCGCTGCTGGCCGTGTCCTCTCTATGACCTCCTCCTACAAAGGCCTTTCTGAGATGTCATTTGCAAATATTTTCTCCCAGTGTATAGCTTGTCTTTTCATCCTCTTAATCGGGTCTTTCAAATATTAAGTTTTTAATGTCAGTGAGGTTTAATTTTATTCTTTTATGGATTATACTTTTAGTGTCATGCCTAAGAGCTCTTTGCCTCTATAGATCCTCAGGATTTTCTTCTGTTTTTTCCTAAAAGTTTATGTTATATTGCACACGTAAGTCCGTGATCCATTTTGAGTTAATTTTTCAGAAGGTGTGAGGTTTAGGTCAATTACATCTTTTTCTTTTTTGCCTATGAATGTCCAATTACTCCATCACCATTCATTGAAAGTGGTAATACTTTCTTCCGTTGGACTGCTATGAAATCACCAAAATAATGATCTCCACATTGATCAATTCAATTGAAATCTTTTGGTTACCATCTTACTTTTTTCAACTGCATTTAACAAAATTGATCTTATCCTTTTTGAAATACTGTTCCTCTTTCTTTCATTACTGCTATCATCCTCTGTAGATTTTACTCCAACTTTTGTGGTTATTATTTCAACCTCTGTTTTCAGTTTATTTTCCTTCACTTGTCCTTTAAATGTTCGAGCCTCTCCCTCTCTGCAGATGAAACTAGTGACCTCAATTACCATATATATGTGTGTGTATACACATACACACACACAAACACACAGGGTCTAGCACAAATAATGCCCCCTTTTTACTACAATATCATAAGCATGTAATTCTATAACATAACAATATCACACTCAAGCATACCACATGACATTTTAGGTGAAATGTTCAAGTTAAAACTATAAATTATTACACCCATATTATTACCCTACTAACCACACTCAAGCAGGCCTTACTTCTGCTGGACCCTACAGATATATCTATATCAGCATCTATATCTATAATATAGATATATCGAAATATAGATATAGATATATAGGTGGTTTGGAAAATTATACTTTTTACAACCCTGCCTGGCTCTTTATTGTCTATTCACACTGTCTTGTTGTATCTTGAAGACATCAAGCTCACTCTTGCCTCTCTTCCTTTGCAATTACTGTTCTACCTGCCCCACTTCTTTCTGGTACTCTCCAAAACATGACCTTCTCACAGAGGCCTTGCTGGTAGAGCACCTTTATAATAGCACCACCAAAAACAACCTTGGCCTTATTGCTCTACTTCTTTTGTATTTCTTTACAGTAGTTCACAACTCATATTTTACTAGATATTTGCTTGCGTGTCTGTCTAGAATGTAAACCCCACGATGGGAGGGAGACTAGTATTCCCATTGCTTGACATGTAATAGGTGCTCCATAAGTGTATGTCGAATGAATACTGTGGCATAGTAGAAAAATATGTACATTGGTATCTGTAGACAGATCGCAAATCCTTTTCTTCTATGGATTGAAATGGATTGACATGGATTGTTGACATGGATTAGTTATCTATTTTCACACTTCACATCTGCAACAGAGTTACTGTGAGTAATAAATGAAACAACTCTTGTGAAAGTGCCAAGCAAAGTGCCTAGTACCTAGCAGGCACCTAATAATCCTTTTCCTTTCCTTTTCCCCAAGAACACACTCTTTCCTTCTATTCACAGTGATTCCAAGCAAGATGAGAAGGTTATGGCTTGCTTTCTCACTGAAAGCATCTTAGCTTTGATTAATGTTCTAGTGCAGCTCTGTCAACTACACATTTTTACTTAATATTCTTCATAAGCCTATTAATGCTGTCAGTCTGTGCAAACATAAGAGTATATAGAGGTTTCTCTGTCTGAAGTAATCCAGTTTCTTAATTGTCCTACTCCTTTCTTTAAAAGGCTTTTGTAGAGTGCTCTTGGTACTGATTCTGGTATTATCTATATCCTTTAGAAGTTTATAAGATTAAACTAATTTATTTTTACCCTTCGTTTTCTAAGACTAAAGCTCTCTGATGTGTTTAGTCTTTTTCACTCATATATTTGCCCTTTTCTAGAAACCACCTTATTTCTGCTTTGATATATCTTTCTAGTATTGTGTCTAGAGCTACATGAAACTTTTTCAGCATAGAGGTATTTTCTTTTATTTCATTCTCAAATGGAAGTGAGAGAAAATGAGAGTATATTAGAAATAGCAGAGAAAAGTGAAAAATTAAAAAAAATTTATAAATATGATCTTCTTCTACATACCCACTCTGACTCATTTTCTTTGAGAATACTTGTTTTTGAAATAAAGAATGCCTTTTTTTTTTTTCCTGCTGGGATACTTCCATGTCCTTATCTGACAAAGCTTTTAGGGTAGCCTTTGGCCTCTAGCATTTATTACTTTATTGACTTTCAAGTCACTTTCCCCAGGTGGCAATGGAGACCTCAGGACTTTTATCAAATACATATGGGTTGGATTATGTTCCTCATTGTAAATTTATCTGATACTTTTCATGTCCTTCGACATTTTCATCCATAAACGTAGCTCTCCATACTTTGTCACTAGTATTTCATTAAGTAACTTTTAATATAGCCTATTAAAAATACTTTATAGACTAGGTCATATCATGAATATTTACAATCCTTCCTGTTAGGATAAAATCAAGAGAAATATTAACATCTTAATTTTTCGTTCTGGAGGCCTCTCATTTTGGTAGTGTGAAAGTTATTCATAGAAATTGAAAGTTATTTTAAGAAAAGCAGAGCAGTGGACTCTCTACTCTTTAAATTCTTTAAAAAAAGGGTCCCCAACCTATAGGCAATGAACCAGTACCAGTCCAGGTCTGTTAGGAACTGTGCCACTCAGCAGGAGGTGAACTTGAATGTAAAGTGCTTGAATCATCCCATCCCAAAACCATCTCCCACCCACCCAGGTCCGTGGAAAAATTGTCTTCCGTGAAACTAGTCCCTGGTGTCAAAAATGTTGGGTATCACTGCTTTATAATATTCAGAGAGAATATTAAGAGAAAATAACCCAACATAGGTATTTTTGCTATTATTAATAAAAAGTAAAATATTAAACTAGAGGGTAGGATTTCATAATGACTGAGGTACTCTAGTAAAAATACTTTCCTTAAATTTATAGTACAATATAGTGTCTAAAGTACTTTTACAACCATTATATCATTGAATTCTCAAGAAACCCTAGAAGGTAGGTAGGAAAATTACTGTCCTCACTTTGCAGCTGAAGCAATTGGGATTATGAAATGCCTAATTATTTTTTAAATGTCACATAGTCACTTAGTGCTAAGTCATACTTTGGTAGGAAGAATTATTTATAGATACCTACCAAACATTAAAAACATTACCTGCAATCCTCCAAGCTGACTGAGACTTCTTCACCCTCTTTTCTGTTCTAACATTAAGAAATTCTCTTGCTCTGGCTGGCTATTCAATCAGTCCTGTGTTAGAGGGAACCTCCAAGGATTTGTAGACTCACCCAACCCAAGGAATTGTTTGGGTAGTCATTTCCAGATGAAGGAGAACTGTCACTCTCTGGTAATGTCATTCAAAGAGCAGCTATAGATTCTTGTAACCCAAAGTCCTAGTTCTACAGACTTGTCATTCAGACGTGGTCATTCCTTCAGGGGACAGCCACAGGATTATGTTTCCTTTTCTACTGATAATACCCAATAACATATTCAGTGAATTATTTATTGAACAGAAAATCTAATAGCTTTTAATGACCTCAAAGTTTATATTAGGAAATATATATTTCCTAATATAACATATATTACATATATTATACATATATTATATATATATAAAATATATATATAATATCAATTTCATTAGGAGTCTCAGAAATTAGTCCCAGCACTGCCACCAACGGAGTTCTGGGCTTCAGTTTTCTCCCGTCTAAAACAAGGATTTTGATGCTTCCAATAATTATGGAACTTGGCTGTTTCAAAATTGTTTAAAAACATTATATCATGGGTTATCCATAATAATTCTATGAGGCAGATGAATTTTATTATAAATCGTACTTGACAGAAGAGCGAAATTAAATTTAGAGAGGTTTTGTTACAACTCAAGGTCATTTAACTAATAAATTGAGACCCAAGGCCAAATCTGAGATCTCTAACATACAAGGTGAGGCAAAAGTAGGTTCACAGTTGTTCACAGGGAAAAAATACAATAATTAATAAGCAATAATACAAAAATAAACTCTGTATTTCATATACTCACAACTGTAAACCTACTTCTGCCCTACGCTATATGTTTCTAACTCTAAAATCTCAAATCTCCTCAGGTCTGCAATTTTCATCAATGCAATTACATAAAATATGACACCTTCTTCTATCTCTTCAGAAATGTTAGCTAATAAAAAGCAACAAACTACAGTACACTTTATTGCCTGAACAACTGAAAGTATTGAACCAAGGATTTTTTCAGTTTTTCTCATTTGGTATCTTTGGAACATGGTTTTAATTACATATGCAATTTTCCTGACTGGTAAGCTCCCTAAGAACCGGACAGAACACTCCAATATTAAAAATAATAATTTTATGCAATTCTTAGCCTTGATGAATTTGAGATAAAAACTCTGAACATGTTTCTGCAGATTTCCCGATAATGCTCATCTCAAAAAATAATTACTTGCCTTCAAAGGAATGAGCCTACATAGAAAAAAAAAACCCTCTGGGTCAAGAATGTCTCTCGTAAAACTTGTTTAAAACTTGTTTAAACAATTTCACAAATAGATATTATTTGTTCAGTGTCACATAATTCTCTCCAGACGTTAGTCTTCATGATGAGTAGGAGGTTGGGATTGGTTAATGGGCTGGTCGTAAGAGAGCTGGCAACTCTTAAGGTCGAAGTAGGGTGTCAATATGTGCTCTGACATAAGCCAGTGGGAATCAGAATGTATAGCAGGTGTTCTCTCCCGCTACACATTCTGGTAAAATGCTGCAACTAATTTCTCTGTGTGTTTGAAGGACAGTGTCCGTAACTGATGGATTAACCTTTCTGGCAATCAGGGCTAAAAGTCTAAAGATTATATGAATGTAGAAACTCAGAAATTACTAAAGGAGGTCCCCTATGAATTCGGGTAGAGACACCTCAGTAGGGGGGATTAACGGAGGCTTAGCCACAGCTATACATGCTGCTGGGTCTGCGTTATGAAAAAAAGAACTTCCACCTTCAATACATCGATTTAATGCCAGCCACAATCACCCTGCTCAGCTTGTGAAAAGCAGAGTTTTGATTCAAGAGACATGAAAAGCTTTTTAAGAAGTTTAATGTAGCTGTGGTTTCCTGTTAGGATGCCAGGTTCAATTTTAAACTGAGAGGAAAGGGGCAAAAGCAAAATTGCATTGTGGATTGAGAATCTGCTTAGCTTAATCTACTCATAAAAGAAGTAATGATTGGACTCTTTGTCATCCACATATAAAATGTACTCATTCCCAGAATTAGAAGTGCAGGGAATCTTGTGATGAACATATCTAACAATTTTAAATTCAACACAAAGATATGCATACATAGAAGATAAAGGCATTCAACAATGTTTTTTTCTTGAAAAATGCGTAGAATAAATGGCTGAATGACATCAAAATGTTGTCCTTTAAAAATCCCCATATTTAAATTTCCATAATGTGTCAGAAGAAATGTTTAGTTTTTCTAAATTTATGCAGCTACTGACATGAACATGAAGGCATAGCCTAAAAGGGTGATCTTTTTAAAAAGGGTAGGCATTTGTAATATGTTGCTTTGCAAGAATCCTTGGGTTAAAGCTCAGTGAAATTTGCGCCTTTTTCCTTCCTTTAGAAGCAGGCAAGAAAGCCAAGATTCCGCACTGCACCTCTCTCCAGCTTGGCGTCCAACTCCAGAAATAATCATTACGACCACACCCAGGTCACTTGTTCAGTCATGTAGAGAAGCACTTGAAAAGAGAAGAAGAAATACTGGCTACCATATTATTCTCAAATGACCCAGACAGTGAATTTGCAAATTCCCACTTGAGTAGTATATCATGTTTATATGAATTTCAACTGTCCCAGGTCAGGCGGGGCAAACCTCCCGAAGACCGGGTTTGCAGTTCTCACCCCTCCTTCCCGACAACACAGGTAAGACGGGTTTTTGTTTATTTGTTTGTTTTTCTGCAGTAGTGCCAAGAAAACCCAGGTAGAGTAAGGGTGGCAATTTAGATTATGATTCCTCTGAGAAATTCAACCAGCTACCTAGATGCTTTCTAATCATATCATTGTTCTGTACACCTTCATGCTTAAGTAACATGGTATTGTGTTTTTGGAAAGGGATTTAAACCCTTAGCCATACAGTGGGTTTAACTGAATGTTTCTCATTCTTATAAAATTCATATTCTAGTATTCTAGATTTACCTTTGGGAGAGCTGGGAAAACAAAAGGCACTTTCTGCCTTCACACCTTATCTCATCTGAGGGATGGATAGGATACTAAATTTTCCTCTGCTGGTGTCTCAGATCAAGTAGATGTTTGAATAAGTAATAAGAGAAAAAAGACATCATATTGGAGGGCAGTAAAGGTGACAATGTGACAGTAAAAAAATGCCAAACTTAGGAGTAGATATTGTTAAAGTGTTTCAGCACAGCTTATTACTGACTCTGTGGCTTTCAGTTACTAAACTGTTAAGCCTCAATTTCTTCATCTAAAAGATGGAATTAATACATTTGCCTTGATTGTAAGAACTAGACATTATATATGTTGATTGCCTAATATAGTACCAGACCCAGAGCAGACACTCCGTAAATTGTAATTACACTGCACTTTAGTCTCAGATTAGTCATAAAAGTATACTCACAGATTATTTATAATAATAGCTAATCTTCAGTGAGATCTTCATATAAGGAGGTCAAAGTATAGAACACAGGTTTTGTGTCATTTAATCGTTACCGTATTGCCTGAATATTTAATATTATCATTCCACTTTTCTCTATGCAAAAATTAGAACTTGTGCACAGTCAAATAGCTGAAAAGGATGAGTGGGGATTTAAACTTAAGTTTAACTTCAAATCCCATGCTACATATCAGTAATAATTTTATAGGGGTGTTGCAGTTAAGCGTAACTCAAGATACTGGCTAAGCTAACTAACCCCATCAACTAACAGAGTAGAACAAAGCAATTTGTTGATGGTTATTGTTGATAATGTTGAAATTAGGATTTGTGATGGTAAAACACATGGAAGTGAGAAATGACAGAATGAGTAAGGGTTATTAGAGTACTTATGCTACCTTGGAGAGCTTTGTTCTATCTCATGTCCTTCTCTTGACCAATTTTCCCCAGAGGGGCCAGGTTTTCTGTTATGTTTACCTTTGATATAATCTACTGTTTTCTCTCAATTTCATCTTATGCCCCAGGAAGTTATCTTTATTGGTCATAACACTTGTGTTTCAATATGGTCTAGTCCCATATAATCACCAATACCTATCACCTAGCCCAGTGATTTTCAACCTTTTTTTTATCTCATAGCACACATAAACGAATTATTAAAATTCTGCAGGACACCGAAAAACATACTTGTGCCAATCTGACAGAACAAATAGGTATAATTTTGATTCTTTCACACAGATGGCTATTGTTGTGTTGGCCATTGTCATTTTTTTATCTGACAATCTAAGGGAAAAGAGGTCAGTGCCCCTGACTAAATAGTCAGGTATTGCCTGTTTTAAAAATTCTTGTGGCACTCCAGTTGAAAATTGCTGACCTAGCCAGGTAGTCCAAGTTTCTGAGCCAGTTCCACCTGCATGGCAGGCAGGGTGCGTAGCAGGCAGGGTAATTTTGGTCTTAGAGACATCGTTCTGTAGGATCGAGTTTGCCACTTGAGCGTTGGCATCCCACCTGCCTAGTAAGCCTTGAGGAAAGAAGATTCAGCTAAAATTTATTCTTTTCAAAAACTGACAGAATCTTCCAAGACCTTGTCATGTGTCCACTGTCATCATTTTTCTATCTCTATTTAGGTCCTGCCCTGAATACTAAAGCAACATTTCTCAAGGTGTGATTATGCCCTTGTTACAATGCAATGAAGAACCTCCACATAATCAGAAATTATGGAGATGACATTCAGGAATCTGAATTTAAACAGACTCACCCAGGTAATTCGTTTTATATATATGTGTGTGTATGTGTGTGTGTGTATGTGTACATATATATAAATATATACACACATGCATACACATACCTATACACACACACACACACACACACATATATATACACACATATATATGTGTGCATACATACATACACACACACACACACACACACTACAGTTTGAAACGACTACCGTAGGTCCACAATTCTATTGTGTGTCTACATTGAACTTTGTCATTGCCTGGAATCTCCCTCTACTGGGGTCTGCCAGAAGTCATCCACTGAATTCTTGATCTGGACACTCATCAGAATCAATCCCAAATTAACTGCACAGGTCTGAATAATCTCTCAGTCACCTTCCACTTACTATCCCTCCTGGGCCAGCCCCACCTTACTCCTTCTCCCCTCCTGTTTAAGCTGTTAGAGCCTCTGCAGGGCCAGATTTGGAACTCCCACCTAAGTCTTGATGCTCTTTTCCCTAACCCAGTCTACTTTTCTTTCTTTTTAGTTTTCTTCCTTCTCTTGCCAGACTTTCCTGTCTGGAGTCCCTCTGGCCTTTGACTCTGTGCTTTAGCCACCAGCACTCAGACTTGCCCAGTTTTGTGTTGCCATTCCCAAAAGGGAGACATGGCAACATTTTCACATTTCCACAGGGAAACTCACAGCCAAGGCAAAGGTGCAGTCAAGAGGTGGTGGCGGGAAAATGGAGACAACTGTACTTGAACAACGATAAACAAAAGGAAAAGGACAAACTGACAGTAACCAGAGGGGAGGGGGATTAAGGGGGAAAGAAGGTGAAGGGTCAAGTCAAGGGACATGTATAGAGAACACAAGGACAAAGACAATGGAGGGGGCATTGAATGTGGGAGGTGGGGGTGGGCAGGGCAGGAGAGAGTAATGGGGGAAAATGGGGACAACTGTAATTGAACAATAAAAACATTTTTTTAAATAAAGAAGATCATGATAGAGAATTTTCTTCATTCTCTATCACTCATTAATCACATGTAGGAGGGGGTATCAAACAGAGTGTGGTGAAACATAAGGTAACCTTTTACACCCTATTTGAATCTTCATGTTTTTTAACTTTTTGCAGTACAAACCAGTTAATTTCTCAAAATGCAGGTTACAAAAACAATTTATGGGTCTCTACCAGAACTTAAAAATAGAATAGACAAGAAATATCAGATTTTATTACAGGTAGTGGAAGTATTGTATAATGAGAATATTTTTGTGAATATCTGTGTGTATTTGTGAATATTCAGGCATGATGGAAAGTGTATTAATTTTTAGTTGTTATCCACGGTTATTAAAAAAAAATGAAAGCGGTTTCTCTAAATTTCAGAGGATCCGAATGGTCTTATGCACACTCTGAGCTCAAAGGGTCTGTTTAGGTGAATGCTGTCTCTCCAGAGGATCAGCCATCTCTATGTTCTTTCCCAAACTAAGCATGTATTGTCTTTCACCTCCACAAGTTAATCTGAGTTCAGACTTCCTGTTCTGATGGTGCATCATCTAACTTAAATATAAAAATTATTTAATGGACTACTTAACAATCTTAGTCTCAATTTTGTCAACTGTAAAAATAAAGCTAATAAAGACTAGGTTTTTGTAAACATTAAGTGAGATAACGCACATAAAATCCTAAGAATAAATGTTTAGCACATATGAAGCCAGGAATAAATGTCAGCCATCATTTTTATTGTCACACTCAATGACATAAACCAGATACAATCTTAAGCTCAGATAAGTGCAAATAGTATAAAAGAAAGCATTCAGTACCAAAATCTTGGAGTCTAAAACTGCTGTAATTTGTTCAAAGATTTTTTGGAAAGCCTTGGTCTTATGAAGCCACAGAGGGAATTTCAAGGAAAAAAGATCTCTGTTTATGCCCTTAGGAAATTATTTAAGGCTAATTAGCTCTTGCATGTCAGCCAAAACAAATCTGGATTAACCCAAGATGTAAAAACACACTAGCCTATAAATTAACCATTTGAAGTTATCCTTCTCACATCATGGAACAGAGAGGTGGGGGTGGGGGGAAAGAGAGAGAGAGAGAGAGAGAAAGAATGAATCAGAAGCCAGTAACCTTTTAAAACTTATTTTACTTCATTAATCCAGTTATTTATCTGTACACCATTCTTCTCCTTTCAACCTGTGCAAAAAGGAAGAGCCAGTCTTCATGTAAAAGCACAAGTCAATGTGTGTCTTCAGCTACCACTATCTATGTCTATTTGCTATAAATTAACCTTTGTATTCAAAGTGCTATGAATCACCATTAGTTCAATTCAGGGCACAGTAGCAGGTACAAATTTAAAGAGCCATCCCCCCTCTACTGCTCTGTGTTTTTTGCTGTGTTTCCTGGATGTGTGGAGGCCTAGGAAAGTCTGATATTACTCACACAGCCTGGCCTTTTGGAGAAAGCATTATTCCTTTAAAAAGGTAATTCCTATCGGTCGATGTTTAGAGAATTTAAGAGAAGTAAATTTTAATATCGTATACAAAAGCCAAGTTGACTGACAGCTTTTGATTGCCAGGCTTATTAAACAATTATCCCACTGGGTTCTCAGTAAGGCCATCAAGCCGCCCAGGCTTGTCCTAGTCAGCTGGGAACCTCCCTCAAGGGCTTCTGCTGACTGGACTACCCAAGTACATAAAGAGGAAAGTAATGATTGTTTTACAATCAGTTTTGCTTAGTTTAATTAAATATTGGATGTGGAACTATGGTAAGGGGAAAAGGCAGAGTTGTAAGAGAGAAAGAGATGAAAAAATGCACTCTGAAGTGTCAGAAGATAGCTCAATTCTGTTAACTTAAACCAGTTCTAATGGTGCTGTTAATAAGTTTATTTGGAAGAACTCTGGGAAGCATAGCAGAGAGACACAGATTGATGAAGACATATAAACAAAGGGGAATACTGAAGATGTGAGTAGATAATGTAAATCATAAAAGAACACATGCGGACAAGATCATTGATTATAACAGAATAATTAGGGCAAACCCATAAATATGGCTGTTTTAGAAATGGTACTTTAAATGAATAGGTAATTTTTTATTGATACTTGATACCAAAAAAACAATTACAAAATTACATTTCATATATTTTTTAAATGGTACACTAGATTAAGAGTATGTTTCTAAATTTCTAAAAGGTACCTGAGTGACCCAAGACTGACCAGCTATAAATTACTAATAGTGCCACCTGGTGTCTAGATGTTCACACCGCAGCTATGTGTGGCCTGCATACAGGTACACTGCACCCTAGAGAAGTGCCCACCCTGAACCTCTGAGCTAACCCATGGGGACAACTGTGATGAAATTATAAGGTCACATAAACAGAATGTACTTTATGTGGAAATGATTAAGTTTTAATGCTGCTGTCTGGGATCTGCACAGCAATTTCTTTACCTTTTTCCTGATCACCGTGTTGAAATTACAAATAAATTTGGGTAAAAACAATAGCTACCAATTAAACAAACAAGACTATCAACTTAGGATGATCAAGATGATGGAGGAGTGAATGGAAGTCACATTGACCTCCTCCCAGAATGGAATTACAACTAAATTGTGGAGAAATCACCCAGAACCAACAACTGAACAATAGTGAGAAAGAAGCCTTATAACCTCGGACAGACAGGAGAATCAGTTCAGCACCACCCGACTGGTAAGGAGTGCGGGAGAGACGCGAGAAGGCTCGATGCGCACCCTCAGGTGGCAGCGCCAGAGGGATATTTAAGCTGGACCCTCCTGCGCAGAGCAGGGTCTGCACCATAAGCAGGGATCCCCAGCCTACAGCACCAGAGCCCAAAATATACACAGAAAACAGCCAACTGTGAAAAGCGGCAGGGCTGCTCTCTGCCAGAGACCGGTGGCTGGAGGCTGAAAGACTCTTTTAAAGAGCCAGCGTATAAACCTTCATTTGCAGCCACTCACCCTGGGCTCCAGGTTGAGCGCTCTCCCCAGCCTTTTCAGCAAAGGCTTCGGCAGAGTGGGCTAGAAATACCTGAGGAGAGACTGGGGAGGGAGGCTTTGGGGAGAGCAGCCTCCAGGATCCTGGTGTGGAATCATTCCCCATAAGGCAGCAGCCAGTGAGCTCACACAGGCCACTCCCCTCCAATCAGCAGCAGCCTGAGGGGAAACATTAGCCCCAGCCCCAGGAGGGGTTGGGCCCCACCCTATGGTGCTTAAGCCTGACTGCTGAGTGCTGAGTGACTAGATTAACAACTGAATGAGGCAGCCACAGACAGTAGATTCTGGGAAGTCTTAAACTGGTTACCTAAGGTCAAATGCAGAGGTGGATTAAGGCCCTTTGAGGCCCTGGGTGCAGAAGAAAATATTGGACCCCTTAAAAAAAAGAGAGAAACAGGGAAAATAAAAATACATGCCTTCAGAAGTCAGGGCCCAGGGCATTCGCCCAGTGCACCCGCCGTTAAATCCACATTTGATCAGATGGGGTCAACATCTGACATCACCAAAGGTGGCTCCAGAAAGAAAAAACAGCGGTGAATACTAGAGGCTACGGAGACAAATCCTGTGGTCTTCTCCATGATTTGCGATATTTTCTTTACTACATAGCTTTTTAACATTCATTTTTTGTGCATCAATTTGGTGCATATTAACTCATTAGATTTTATACTATAGTTTATTTCTCTCCTTTCTTATAATAGTCTTAATCTCTTTACAACCTTATTAATACTGGTACATTTGCTGTTGATAGTGGGATTCCAGGGGGCAGTTATTTTTGCAGTCATAGGTTTGTTTCCTGGGCTTTGTGGTTTTGTTCCAGCAGCCAAATAATGGGAAGACAAGGAAACAACCTCCAATTGAATGGAAAGGAGGAATCCTCAGGAAGACTGCTAAATGAAATAGAGGGAAGTATGCTGCCAAATACTGAGTTCAAAACAGTGGTTATAAGGAAGCTCAATGAACTCAATGAGCTAAGTGAGAACTACAAAAAGCTACAGGGAAACTATGAGGAACTTACTGCAAACTACATCACCATGAAAAAGGACAGAGAAACTATCAACAAGAACCAAGAGGAAATGATGAATACAATTTCTGAACTGAACAACACAGTAAAAGGAATCAAAAGCAGGCTAGATGAAACAGAGGATTGAATCAGTGAGCTGGAGGACATGGTAGATAAAAACTCCCAGAAAGAGTAAGAAAATAAAAAAGGCTCAAAAAGGACAAAGAAGGGTTAAGGGAAATTCAGGACAACATGAAACAATAATATCCGTATAATAGGAGTACCAGACGGAAAAGAAGAGGAGCAAGGGATAGAAAACCTGTTTGAAAAAGTAATGATGGAAAACTCGCCTAATTTGAAGAGAGAAAAACTCACACATGTCCAGGAAGCACAGAGGGTCCAAATCAAGAGGAACCCAAAGAGACCCACTCTAAGACACATCATCATTAAAATGGCAGATATCAAGGATAAAGAGAGAATCTTAAAGGCAGCAAGGGAGAAACAGGAAGTAACATACAAGGGAGCCCTAATAAGGCAAGCAACTGACTTCACCACAGAAACACACACACACACACACACACACACACACACACACACAAAACATATATATATGCGCCAGATGGGAATGGCAAGATATATTCCAAGTAATGAATAGCAAACACCTGCAACCAAGATTACTCTACCCAGCAAGGCTCTCAATTACAATGGAAGGCAAAAAAAGGAGTTTCCCAGATAAAAGATGGCTAAAAGAATATACCTCTACCAAACCAGCATTGCAAGATATGCTAAAGGGACTGCTTTAAGAAGATGAAGAAAGAGAGTAAGAGAGAGAGGAACACAAGTACAAAGGGAAAAAATAAATAAGTACCTATCAATAATAACTTTAAATGCTTCATTAAAGGCTTCAATTAAAAGACATAGAGTACCTGAATGGATAAGAAAACAGGACCCACACATATGCTGCCTACAAGAGAACCACCTTAGAACAAAAGACCTACAGAGCCTGAAAGTAAAGGGTTGGAAAAAAATATTCCAAGCAAATGGACAGGAAAAGAAAAGCCAGGGTAGCAATTCTTATATCAGACAAAATAGACTTCAAATCAAAAGCCATAAAAAGAGACACAGAAGGACACTTCATAATACTCAAAGGAAGAATTCATCAAGAAAACATAAACATTGTAAACCTATATGCACCCAACACAGGAGCACCCAAATATATAAGGAAAATCCTGGAGGACTTCAAGAAAGATATAGACGGCAACACACTTATAGCAGGGGATTCTAAAACCCCATGGTCAACAATGGGTAAGTCTTCCAAACAAAATATCAACAAGGATGTTGTGGAACTGAATGACACATTAGATCAAATGGACTTAACTGATATATATATAGAACCTTTCATCTAATGAAGCAAACTACACATTCTTTTCAAATGCACATAGAATATTTTCAAAGATAGACCACATGACAGGACACAAAACAAGCCTCAACAAATTCAAGAAAATTGAAATCATATCAAGCATTTTCTCAGACCACAAGGGCTTAAAACTAGAAACCAACCTCAAGGAAAAAACTCAAAAACATTCAAACTCATGGAGACTAAATAGCATGCTATTAAACAATGGGTCCATAATGAGATCAAAGAAATCAAAAAGTTTCTGAAAACAAAGGAAAATAAACATATAATAATCCAAAACCTATGGGACATAGTGAAGGCAGTTCTGACAGGGAAGTTTATAGCAATACAGATCTACCTAAAAAAGGTAGAAACACTTCAAATAAACAACCTAACCCTACATCTACAAGAACTGGAGAAACAACAAACAAAGCCCAGAGCGAGCAGAAGGAAGGAAATAATCAAGATCAGAGCAGAATTGGATGACATAGAGACTAAAAGAATAATTCGAAGGATCAATAAATCCAGATAAGCAAAATTGACAAGCCTTTAAGCAGACTCATCAACAAAAAAAGGGAGAGGACGCAAATAAATAAAATCAGAAACGAAAGAGGAGAAATTACAACTGATAGCACAGAAATACAAAGGATTGGAAGAAATGACTATGAACAGCTATATACCAAGAAATTTGAAAACCTGGGTGAAATGGATGAATTTCTTGAAAAATATAATCTTCCAAACCTGAATGAAGAAGAAGCAGAAAACCTGAACAGACTGTAAACAGCTGATGAAATTGAAGCAGTAA